>PVLC010020058.1:0-13686 GCA_004027655.1 Graphiurus murinus | reverse complement strand
TAACTTGGATGGGGAAGGAGGGAGGGAAACACCCTAATGCACCCTAATGATGTACTTTCACAAACATATCAAAGTCAATCAGTAAACTGAACTTGAGAAGGCGGGAGGGGGGAAATGAGGCAGAAATTAGGGAAGGGTTAAATGAGAAATGTGTGCATGTATGCTGTTACCAGCTTGTACCTAACAAAGATGTATGATTACAATGCACCAATAAAAAAAAAAAAAAAAAGAATTTAAACTTGGAGAACTTGGATACATATTTTTGTTCAGTAATTGATAAACTTGAGAGCTATTATCTAGTCCCATCCTAACTATTGATGAGGCACGTTGCTTATCTTTCCCAGGCCCTAAAATAATATGCTAATTCGGTGAGTTCTAAATTTAAATCTTCTATGGGAAGAAACCTGGAGTAGTAATGTGTTCACAACTTTTGTACAGCATCTTGTTTCAACATTTCTGGCATTCTCTCCCAAATACACAAGGACACAAGGAAATTATCCTCATCTGGCAACCAAGTACAAATTGATGTGTATGCTTCGAATCCCACTTGACAAATCTCTGGGGCAAAGAGAAGGTTCCAGTGTTAAGGGAAAAGAGAAAAATCCTTGCATATTCCAAGACCACATTTTTTTGAAGGCTACATTTTTAGACTAAACATATGTTCCATGATTTGCCCTCTCCAGGGAGCAGATTTGAATGCAGGCCACTCAGTGCAGAGGCTGCATCACGGAGAAGGTTGTACAGGTCAGGAATGTGTCCTGTCCTCCTAACTGAGCTGTCCTCCTTGCTGTGCAAAGGGCCCCGTGTGGTCCCCAGGCCAGGGACTGCTGTAATGGCTCCAGGCAGAGCTGACAGGCATCCCCACCTTTTCACCTGGGTATGCGCCCCCTTCCCTCTGCACAAAGCCAGAGACGTGCAGAATCCTGACAGACCACTCGGCTCCCGCCCAGTTTACTCTCTCAACAAGCCTCATCCTGAACGAGAACAAAGGCATGCCCACTGCACCTTTAGGAAGTCACAATTACCCCTCAAACTCTTTTAATTTCCTTTTCTTTCTACGTAAATGTTAATTTCAGGTATCCTCTATAGCACAGAAGTCACGTTCGGGAGAGAATGAGAAGGAAATTAATGCAGGGCTCGGGGTGGACGTTTGGGCCTTAATGTGATATCTTAGTACCTCAAAGTCAGGCCTGAACGGTGACAGGGTTGTGACTATGCCCCTGGTTTTCTACTTTAAAGTCACAGCATAGATTTTGGTTCCGATCAGTGTTATTTTGGTGATAGCAATGAATATTCCATAGGAAGGCAGTGTTCATGAATGCATTTTGGGGAAAGATCTGCTGGGTTTTAGTGGCTTGTTTCAGTTTTCAATATTAAACACATCTTTTAATGAATATATAATTCGATTGATGTCCTTCCTCAAGGAAACTATGGTTAAATTATCGTGTCAAGTGATTATATTTCATTCTATCTGGTGCGTGTGTGTGTGTGTGTGTGTGTGTGTGTGTGTGTTGGGGAGACAGGAGTGGCTGTGGGTGTATACGTGTGGTTTGTCTCCAGCAGTGCTATCTTTAAAGATGTAAGGATCCCAGAGGTTAATGTGGATTAAAATGCTGCCTGCCATGAACTTTAGAAATTGAAATAAATGTGGTTGGTACAGAAGATGATCTCTGTTTTGATTGCTTCTGTAGTCCTTTTCTTTCAGGTGAAGTAAACATCTTAAAAATAAGCACAATAAATATGTTTCTAAGCACGGTGTATTATAATTGTAATTAGCTCTTTCTCCTTTATGAGGTTGTAGGCATCAGATTATGTCTAATTACTCCTGAGCAGTTTGCTGGTTCCCTGTTTTTTTTCTTTTTTTTTTTTTGTGAAAAGTCTCACAATACATCTTTACAACCATTAAGACAGTCATTTGCTTATGCTGAGGCCTTTATAGGTAACACGCTCTTTCCATTTGAGGGGGAAAGAAAATGAAAGGTGAGTATCATTAGGGACTTCTCTTTAAATCCGGTCATCTCCACCCACTGCAAAGAATCAATGTCTACTGGCAGGCTGGTTTTCTGCAAGAAATTCTTGCTTTATAGACTTTTCCTTGACCAGGTAGCTGGTAATGCCATGGAAATTGATGATTTGTGATGTTCTTATCGCTGCTTAAAATATCTAATTGCTTTGCCTCTCTATATTTGGGTCTAGCTTGCTGGATGCAGAGTGTCTTTTGGAGACAGTCCCTTAATTGGACCAACAGAGGGGTCCTAGAGTTTGAGGTGGTGTCGACTGGGAACCGGACGTGAGTTGCATCAATGCAATTCCAGTCGAATTTAGGTCTCATTTTAAAAGAAAGGAAAATGCAGCTGAGTTTTCTGTCTTTCAGAAGCTTCTTTTAATAATGTTTTGAACTCTACAGAGAGATCTCATAGTTTGTAGTTTTACTTAGAGTGTCTGAACATTATGAATCTATTTTCCAGACATATAACATTTCCTAAAGTGGTTATTTTGGTTTATGTATGAATGGGAATACTATGGGTGATTTTAAATGTCTAATATATACATCTTATCACAATTTAGGACTAAAAGTAAAACAAACCTCTAGATACAAAGGACTAATCTTTCAGAACATATACGCACACACACACACACATGACATACATATACACATCACATACACACACACACACACACACCACATACACATACACATCACATACACACACACACATACACACACACACACACTCTTAGAGCAATAATCTCATGGTAGCTATTTTCAATCACATGTATTCATTGATCTAATTTAACAGTTCTAGATAGTACTTGGCCTCCAGATTAAACAGCGATCTATCAATTCAAATATTAATGCCTTTAGACAACCTGTGTGGTTAGAGTGGTATACACTCTTTAAAAAAACATTGGCTCACAATATGCTAAATTGGTAACCAGATCACAGTGACTTTGAGTTCACCTTATCGCGACACCAACCCGCTGGGGTTGAGCCAAACAAGTCTTGCTTCTGTCCTAAGTGAAGAGTCCTCCAACGAACTCTCAACCTGAGGACATCCAGAGTTAGCAGCTTTAAGCCATTTTCGTTCATCCTAAAAACTACATAGAAAAACTCCTTAGGTACGCTCTCCTTAGACATCCTGTCCGGCTAAGCCAGTTGGTCCCAATGAAGCGCCCAGACTACAAGCATCTACGCATCCCTCCTCGTCACACCTGGCCGTGCGTCTACGCACTGCTTCTCCAGAGCTCGGTCACGGCCACTTTTGCTGCAGTTCCTCTGCACGTGGTCGGCACTTAGAAGTATTTTCTGCATTTAATTGAAAGGAGTTAAGTTGAAACCGTTTAATGGTAGTCACTTTGGCATATGTTATGAACTCATAATTATTTGCTAAAATAACCATCTCCTGACCCTAGTGTACTGTAAGCCATTCGAGGGCAGGAATTCTATCTTATTTCTGTTGATGTCCCCAACATCTAAAAAGATGCCTAAGGGAAAACTGCTGGCTGAGACTTTGAGGAACAAGCACCTGAATGTGTGAAAAATAAGGATGCTTAGTGGTTAGGTCAGCCCCTCCCTGGAGCATGAGACCCTCTCCTTATGATAGTCCATGACATTAAGTACTGGGAAATTAAATTGACCAAATTATGCAATATGCATGTAGAAATATATAACAAAGAATCCCACTACGATATACAATTACAATGCACTAATTTGCAAATGGGGGGAGTGAAATTATGGTAGATTGAGAAGGAATCATTTTAAGAGCTGAAGGTAAGTTTTAGATCATGGGACTGAATGTCATTTGTTAAAAATGTGTCCAGACTCTGGAACCAAACTGGGCAAGTTCATGGCCTCTCTCCAGTGTTTTCTGTGTGAGCCTGGAAAGCCACTCAGTCTCTTGTATCCTCTGTTTTCTCCGAGTAAATAAAGAAAACAAAATTCTCCTTCTGGTTGACTGTAGAGATTAAATAAGATAGAGCATGGACAGTGCTTGGAAGATTATAAGCACTATATGTATTTAAGTACTTTTTGTCTGATTTTCAGTGAATTGCAATTCCTGGCTTTTATTCTGAGAAATCAGGGACTCTGAACTTCATTAAAATGATTCACACAGCTGAGCATGGTGGCTCACGCTTGTAATCCCAGTACTTGGGAGGCTGAGACAGGAAGATCCGGGTTCGCTGCCAGCCTCAGCAACTTAGTGAGACCCTGTTTCATAATAAAGAACACAAATTAGGGCTGGGGGGTGGGTAGCTCGGAGGTAGAATGCCCCTGGGTTTCATCCCCAGTACTGAAAAAAAAAAAAGATTCACGCTTATTTGTAATAAATTATAGGTCGTTTGTATTTCTCAGTTATTTGGATTAATCGTGTCATGGGCAAACTTTAAGGATGACCTTTTGCTTTGTTTATTTTCATCTTTTTCTTTCTGTGTTTTCATTTCTACTCTGATAGATCCGGAATCTCAGCATCTGATAATAACCTATACATTCGTGACTTTTATGACACAACATAAAACTTAGATTTGATTTGATTTCTCACACATCTTCATATCATTTGGGAGAAAAGAATTTTGGCTTTTGCTGCATAGCTTTTTAATTTTTTTAATTAGTGCATTGCAGTTATCCAGTTAATATCCCTTTTCCCCTTCCTAACTCCCTCCCCTAGTTCCCTTCCACAACTCTCCACATTATTTAAAGTTCCATGTGTTTTCTATGTTCTAACTTCCACATGAGAGAAAACAAACAGCCTTTGACCTGCTGAGACTTTGTCTCGTATCTTTCAAAATAATCATCCTTTTTTTCAGTAATTTTTTACAGTATGAATCCCAACATCTGACAAATTGTCTATAAAAAAATAAAAGATACCAAATTATTTTGTTTCTATATGCAGAAATCTTGTAGAAGGTCAGGAATCTTGGTTGGTTTCTTAAGGATCTGGTACAACCCCTGATACAAAGAGGTCCTCAATGAACACTTGTTGAATGACAGCTAGTTGAACATCTAAGATAACAGTAAAAAGCATCTAAGATACCATGAAATTTAAGTGAATAAAATGATCTGTAACTTCATTGTGAAAGTCATATTTTCAGCATTGAAACACTAGTAAAACTTAGACCCTAAGGTACCAAATATCACAGAAAGGTTACAAGCAAGAACCCAGCGTCAGCCCTTCTGGGTGTGTAAAGGGTCCTTTATGCAATCACGACTTCCCTCTGGAAGGCAGCATGCACTAAGTGGTAAATACGATGCATCGTCTACTTAGCTTCATGTTACACGATAATAATAATAAAAATAGCAACCACACGAGCTCGGGGCTTTACAAATGTTAACTCATTTAATCCCTGTTATAGCCCTGCTTTTACAGTCCCATTGCACCCATAAGGAAGCAGAGAGACAGAAAGAGTCAGTAATTTGTCCAAGAAAGAGATGGGGCCAGAATTTGAAATCTGGCAGTGGGCTCCACAGTCTATGCAATATAGTTTTATCATCATCATCATCATTATTATTATTATTATTATTATTATTATTATTATCATTACTACTACTATTATCATTATTGCATTTATATTTATAAGTTTATTTATTATGTGAGACTACACATGTGTAAACCACACCTTCGTGTGTTTTATTCGTTTATTAATCCAATCTTGACAGAAATGGAGAACATTGACCTGGTCACATGTCCTACCTGCTTCCCTAAAGTCCCCTCCCTTGACCTGCCTTACCTTGATAATTCTGTCAACCTAAGACCATCTCAGGCCCCTCTGAGCAGCCTTCCTCTCTGGTAAAACTGCCAACCATCACTGGTCCTCCAAACAGGTCCACCCAAGCCCTTTCTTCTTTCTACCTTACCCAGAATTCCTAGCTCCCAGCATTCCTAGCTCCCACTACTACGTTCTTGTTTCTACGTCTGTAAAAGGACTTATTATTTGAAACTGGCTTTTTTTTTTTTTTCCTATTGACTTCTTTGAAATATTCCTTCACCTCTACTGGGAAAAACAAAGCCTTTATAATTAATAAAATGATATGTTAGATTGTCTTGCGCTCTAAAACCCTGTCCTGAAAAACTCAAGTTATATTTAATGAGTTATCTAACCTGCATTGGTGCATTTCAGGAAACGAAATGTGGCTCCCGCTTCATAACTTCCATTTGAAAGGAGTCTCCATAGAAGGGGTCAAGATGCTATCTTCTGACTCCATTAAAGTGACAAAGCAGACAACCAGATAAACTCTTCCACGCTGCCCATGATTCTTGTTCCTCTACCTATCTTTTCCTTTAAAAATAAAAATAAAAATAAAAAAATTCACTTTTTATATAGTTGACCCACATTCTTCCAATGTAGAGATTGCTTCCTTCAAATTTAAACCATGCCTCAAAAAAACATTGTCTTTGCAACTAAGAACTTTCTTTTTTTTTTTTTTTTCGGTGCTAGGGACTGAACTCAGGGGCATTCTACCCCTGAGCTATACCCCCAGCCCTATTTTTTATTCTTTATTTTGAAACAGAGTCTCACTAAATTTCAGAGTGCCTCACCAGGAAGCTGAGGCTGACTGCGAACCCAGATCCTCCCTCCGGTCTCAGCCTCCCAAATGCTGGGATTGCAAGCGTGAGCTACCACGCCCAGCTTGCAACTAAGAACTTTCAACAAGATAATATAATCACTGGAAACCATGAGGCAGCCTCCTCCCCATGGACACCCAGTAGGAACAATTGTCCTCTGGGGCTTTAAATGCAAAAAGAGTTCTGTTCTGATTGCTAAAAGGCTAGAGGAAGCCCGGTATGCCTGCACACATCTATAATCCCCTTGATTGGGAGGCTGAGACAGGAGGATTGCAGTTTTAAGGCCAGCTTCAGCAACTTCATGAGACCCTCAGAGACTTAGTGAGACCTTGTTCAAAATAAAAAACTAAAAAGGGCTGGGGTGTCACTCAGAGACTCTGGGTTTGATCTCCAGTACCAAAAAAATAAGTAAATAGAATAAGACTAGAGATAATGAAAGAGTAGAATGAGGAAGGTTTGCTCCTCCCTGGACCAGGCAAATGTATCACCATCACCCTCCCTCAATCAAAGGGCAGAACTGAGCCCCAGGCATCCATTCCAAAACATGTCCCACGTGGGACAAGGGCTGCATGGAAAGCACAGGTGTGTACATACATGTATAAGGTTCAAAACAGCGTGGGTTACAGTGAGCACAAACGCAAACTTACCAGAGCACAGATGAGGGAGGGACTCACGCTGTCTCCGAGCGCTCTGGAAAGGTTTCTCATGGGGAGTCTTCAGGAGCGGGTTTCCAGTTGACAGAGAGGTGGCAAAACAACACACCTAGAAAAAAATAGCATGCAGAGAGGAGTAAAGAGCCGGAAGCACTGGAGGAAGAGCGAGAAGCTTGACATGGCCGGAAGTCCATAAGTATGGAGTAAGAAGCCGATCGTGCGCTTTTAAAGGAATAAGCAGGTGAAGCCACTTGTGTTTTCACACAACAAATAAACAATGAGCACAGACTAGTGCTGGGCACACAGTGGAGTAAAGGAGCAGGTCCCGCAGCAGCCCTCGGGGAACCTGCAGCCTCGTGGAGAAGTCAGGGTCTGAAGGAAAAAGCAAGCTTGGGCCAGAGCCCTGGTGCCTGAAGGGCATTATCATACCCTGTCACTTTAAGGCTAGAAAGCCCTAAACCGAGATTTTAAAAGATGTAATCCAATTTGTCAAACATTTCATATTATAGACTCAATTTTGCTCACTTAGTTAGATAATATTATACAACCATTCTTTCAAAGATAGGAATGCCAAAGTGGGATACAGATGCCGAAATTGAAATATCAAGGGAAGAAAAGTGAGGTGTTTCCTCTGCCACCGACACACAACACACTAACAATAACTGAAACAAAATGCCAAGAAAAGATGTAATGGGATCTTGTTTGTCATCTGAAGGAAGAGAGATGCAAAGGTTTCCTGGGTGCCTTAAAAAGAGGTGACAGCATCGTTGAGGATCCTCCAAGGATGTATTTGTGCTGGACTCTGCTCAGTTTTACGGGGGGCCCCTCATTAGTCCTCATATATACTTTGCAGTAGCTGAATATTTCTCTCCAAGTTAGAGACAAGAAACTCAAAGAGAGAAGCAGCTGTAGCCAGAGGCCTCGACGTAAAAATGCCAGCAGAGCTGGGGTCTGAATTGACAACTTTTCTCTGTGTAGCCGACACTACACCCTTAGTGACCAAGCAATGCCACCTCCCACCTTCCTAAGTGTAGGGGGGAAATATGTATAGATTAGTCCCTAGTGTCGGCTAATTTTGAATCAAAACACAAGTGGAATTCTTGAACTCTTCACAAAAGTTCCCTAACTTGTTTTAGCAGGAGACGATCTACTATATGACCAATACACATTTTAAAATTAAGAATGCCAAGGGAGGTGCAGGGGCGTATGCTTGTAATCCCAGGTCAATCACTCGTGTAGTCTCTTGATGTAAACTGATGTATATGCTGTCACCTGGGTGACATGTTTCATGGTAAACATTTTTGTATAAAGTAGGAGTACACTCTAGAATAGCAATACAATGTTTAGTATAGTAAATATATAAACCAGTAACATAGAGCTGTTTATAACCATTATCAAGTGTTATACACTACCTATGTGTGTTGTTAGACATTACCTAACTCTATGTAACTGGCATTATCAAGTGTTATACACGACCTAACCTCTGTATGACTGGCAGTGTTATGCACTACGAACCTCTCTATAACTGGCAGTACAGGGGGTTGTTTACACCGACATCACCACAGACTTGTAAGTCCTGTGATATGCAGTGACGTCACAATGGCTACACCATTACTAGGTAAAGAGGCTGTTTCAGCTCTGTCTTTTTCTTATAGAACTGCCATCATATACATGGTCCATCATTAACAAAAATGCCATTTTGCAACATGTGACTATATATTCCTTCCAGGGTTATAACTAGACATTTAAAAGAAGGGGATCTGTAAGGTGAAGAGAGGTTATGGGTGTAGCTTCATGGTAAAGAGCATGCTTAGGATTTACAAGGCCCTGGGTTTAAGTCCCAGCACCAAAACTAAAAGAGAGAGGGAGAAGGAGAGGGAGAGGGAGAGGGAGAGGGAGAGGGAGAGGGTGAAAAGATTTTCTAATTGAGATAATTAGAAACTTAGAGAAATGTATGAGAATAGTCTGTGACCATGGCTAGACCATAGAGGGATAATTTTACATTAATAAAAAATATTCTTACCAAAGATTCATTGTGCTACCTCAAGTAGCTGGGCTGGTTGATGCGATAATAGCCTATGATAAACAAAAACAATATTCTTGGTATAATCAAGGGGAAAAAAAGCACAAAACACAGACATGAAAAGCTAGTCATTATGGAGTGAGTGTATTGGTAAGACTCGTTCAAGTTCTCTTTCACTTAGACTCAGCAGAGAGCTCATCCCTGAAGGCATTCAGACATGTATAGCTGAAAGACATTTCCAAAGCCTTAAAAAAAAATGCTGCGGTGATTGCATTCTATATGCAAGAAAGGAAGATGAGAGATGCTGCCAAAGAAATGGCGGGCAGATTCTACTGCGCATACTGAGACCTCAGGTTTATAGAAGCCAAGTAGAAGCCCTTCACCAACTAGCAAGGGGCACAGTTACCATAATGATCAACACCATCAAGACGGCGCTCAAAGTGGTCGTACGTGAAGGCCCCCTTGGCCAAAGCTAGTGTAGAATGGGATCCCTTGGACTCGTTTGGATTGGCAGCCCATTAAGATCCTACTTAAACTGTGTGTCACCCCCAAGCCCCAGAAAGCTCTCTGAATTTGGCTAACAGATGTCTGACTACAGCCGCGAGATAGTCACATCAACTTATCTCATTTCCAGACAGACGTAAATCAGTTCACACATCAAGAATGCATGTATGAAGGGGAATCCGGGTACAATTGAGGAAGGCTCCTGTCCTAATTCACAAACATCTCCTCTACATATCCCTTTTGCATCTTTCCAAAGAGCCTGTGGCTCTTGACATATTTATCTGTGCAATAAGGAAAAGAAAATCCCCACATCTTCCAGGGATGATTAGATGTTAACTCTGAGCTAACATGAATTCCTGGGGGTCCAGGATGCCTCTGTGGTCTGCCAGTCAAGGGAAGAGTTACAAAGATGAGATGCCAAGTGTATCTTTGAACCAATCCTGTGGTTAGTGCCTTCATTCCTAAGTGTATAACTAGAAGAGAGATGCTTGGAACTGAAGCCATAGCATGAAGAGCAGCCAAGTGGAAACCATTAGAACTGTATTCCCATCCCATGGCTTCATATGAAATAGCAAACCAAAAGCAATCCCACACATCACAGGCAGAATCCCGGAGACAGGGTCCACGACCACAGGCCCGAAAGATCCGAGAGGGTTGATTCATATCCCATCATCACTGAACTCGCCCACTTACCCTACCATTTAGCAAAAGAAAGATGAGCCTTGAAAAATGATGTTTGATTATCATAAACTTAATCAGATGGTGATATCAAATGCCCCTGCTGTTCCTAAAGTAATCTCATTATTGAAGCAAATCAACAGATCCTGGTACCTGGTACACATCTATCAATCTGACACTTTTTTTTTTTCTTTCCCAATAACCATAATTCGCTAGAAGCAATTTGCTTCCACTAAGAAGTACATCAGCACCGTCTGATCTCAGGGTGATGTCAGTTCTCCGACTCTCATCACTGATTCCACAGAGACCTTGATCCCCTCACCACTGCATAAGGCAGAATGTTGATAGCAGATACCCTCGATCTCTTGGTGAGACACAAGAGTACCAGCGTGCAAGAGATAAAAGTCCAAAGATCTGCCCTCGCATCAAATGCTTGGCAGCTCCACTTGTCTGGGACATACCAGGACAACCTCTCCAAAAAATCAAGAAAATGTGCTGCATCATTAACCCACTAAAATGAATAAAACAGCCTCTTAAATTTTGAGGGCAGCAGATGCTACATTCACTTCTGTTGCTTCTACCCATTTACCAAATAATTTATAAGGACACTACAATGTGTTTTAGGGAGGCCCAATAAAAGAGAAGTTGCTCCAGATGGTCCAGTACCTGTAAACATTGGGACCTGGGGATACAGATGATCCTATTGTGCTCCAAGTGGCTGACGTACAGAGATACGCTATACAAAGCCCATGGCCAACCCTGATAGGAACACAGCAGTCCATGCTTACAGCTTACAGGGCTTTGAAGAGGTGCTGTGTTCCCAAGAACAAAATTACTCTCCTTTTGGGAAACAGGGCTTGGTTTACCGATGGATCCTGGTAGACCAATTTCCTGACTATGGGACAGCCAGTAACCAGGAGTCCTGAGCTAACCATCCAGAACTCAGTGTGATCTGAGTCACCAAGCCATAAAGCTGGATGTACCCAGCACTCAAGTACGTCAGGCTCGAGCTCCATGGGAAGTTATATAATGACATTTGGCTCAAAAAAGGAAACTATTTTAAGGGAACTTGGTTTACAGACTGTTCTGTGCGATAATGCCAGTAACCATCATGACCTGCTCCTCACCATCACAACAGCATGGCTTAAAAGACAACAGAAGAAAGGAATCCTCCTGTCTGAAAGAACCTCAAGTGGCACATCTGTGTTAGGGGGGTTTTGTTTGTTTGTTTGTTTTTTCTACTCTTGTTCATTTTTGGCTTTGTTTTTGTTTCTTATGTTGTCTACAAAGAGAGATAACCAGAAGTATAGATCGACACCAATGCATGGCAGATGGTTAATGGTTTAGCCATATGGTCAAAAGTGAAGAAAAACAAAAGTGACAGATGAATGATGAGGAAGTTTGGAGAGCAGGTGTGTGAATGCATGGATATGTGGAAAGAAAATCTTCATCAAAAGGCCTTCTTGTGGAGGAGATTCTAACTGATCAAGGGAATAGGAAGAGTATCCTGTGGATATCCATCAGCCCTTTCCTCTAACCGCCTGATGCTTCTCTGTAAGCTGATGAATTAAGTAGCTCTGGTGATACAAATGGAGGTGACTCATGGATTGCCCATAGGCTGGTCTATCTGGCCTTGTAACTCAAGCATCCAACCAGCCATTAGGCGGCAGGTCAGTTATAAATGGAGTTCTTCCAGCATGACAAGGGTAGTCATGTCTTTCCTGGCATGAAGACCTACTGATATAATGTTTTCTTTGCTGCCATCTTCTTTAGTTGTGGCACCAACTAAAAAACAGGAACACAGAAAAGTCCAAGTGCTATGGTGAGATTGTAATATATGCTCCAAACCAGCAATCAAGATGTGACATTATCTCTTTCTTGCTGGGAAACATTGGCTGGGCACCCAAGGAAAGGATGTACAGCTGATACTCCCACTTTTGTACTAATGATGCACTCACAAAACCTATATGTTTCCTGGACCTGCATCTTTGGGCTTTACTTTTGCAAAGACCCTAGAACCCAGGGAGAAATTTTTTTCAGAGGAGATTGTAGCAATGATAAGATGATGTGTCAGTTGGAACTGCTCCCTCTCCACAACCTCAGGAGTACCCAGCGATCATCCTTGGTGGTCTCTTTGTCTATGTAGCGTTTAGTAGAGGAAGTTAGAATTTTCTCCCAGCAGCCTCCTGCTTTAGTAACTTCCTCTGTCAGCCCTGACTGTTTGGTAATCATGGCATAAGTAATGACATTGTAGGGAATAATTATTTTCCTATGAACTTAGCTGGGAGACAGATCCTCCAGCCTTCCAGTAACTGTATAAAACTAAAAACTGGTAACAAATTATTTTCTGTTTAAACTAGCCATATTGGTTTTGGTTGCTTGTAGCTGCTCAATAACTGATCAAACAGTGGAAGCATGTGTTTCAGTTGGTATTCCCACTGCTGTAATCCAAAGCACCTGATGATACAACTTAGAGGAAAGAAGATTTATTTGCTCACAGTTCTGGAGATTTCAGGGGTTCAGTCCATATTAAGCCAGGTGAAGTCTGCAGAATTCAGGGCCTGGTAGAGGAAAGGAGAGAGAGAGAGAGAGAGAGAGAGAGAGAGAGAGAGAGAGAGGGAGAGAACTCTGTTCTTACATCAGAGAGGACAGAAGCAAGAGAGAACAAGCAAGGAGATTCAAGGACATAAGCACCACATCCCCGGTGACCTACATCCTCTAGCCACACGGATTTATCCACTGATGAGATTAGAATCCTCGTGATTTAATTATATCATCTCTGAATGTCAATACATGAGCTCTTTCAGGGGGGCATTCTATATCCAAACCATAATACACATTACGGTATCAAACATTACACATTACATGTATCAAAACTCTTAAAAGGTGTGTGCCCTTTAATACAGAATTCTCTCCTATAAATTTATCCAAATAAAATAAATGGACACAAGTACATAAAGTGCTTATGCACAAGTATATCTTTTTTTTCTAATTCAGAAAGTGTGAAGGTAACCTCAATCACTAACAAATGATGATTGATAAATGAACAACAACAATTAATAGGATCAAAATCATCCCAGAAATTTCAGAACTTTTGCTGTTCAGTAAAAAAAGAAAAACCTCACAGAATGTAGAGTGCTATTTATTTCTTAAAGAAAATACCATCCACAAAGCATGCAGCCTAGTATTTAACATTTCATAAATGTTTATGTTTATTCTTATATTTAGAGGACAGAATAAAACAAGAATAGCAAGCAAAATTACA
>PVLC010020057.1:0-29735 GCA_004027655.1 Graphiurus murinus | reverse complement strand
CGCTGCTAAAAAGCTGTTGGGGAAAGGCTGGTTGGGAAGTTGCTGGGCTGGGAAGTTGTTGGGAAAAGTTCTGGGAGGAATTGGTTGGGAAGAAGAAGCGGTTGGGAAGAGGTTGGCCGGGTTGCTGGGGAAGTCCTGGGAAGAAAGATTGTGGGTTGCTAGTGGAAGACGGGTTGCTAGAGAGAGGGGTTATTGGAAGCCTGTAGGAAGAGCACTATTTGGAAAGACGACCTCAGCACTGTGTTTGTTATCGTGTGTGTAAAACCTTTGATCCCAGAAAAGAGAGAGAGATAATAAAAGAGGTTCGAACCAGTAGCTTTTAGCCGGCGTCTTTTATTGGGGCCTCATGGCTGAGGGTTCAGCCTGGGGCGCCCGATAACCCAGTAATTCTTGAACCCAATGATTCTCAAAATGTGTACCAGACTGACTACCTCAGCATCACTTGGGGACTTCTTATAAATGCAAATTCTTCCTGGGCATGGTGGCACATACCTATAATTCCTGTACTTGGGAGGCTGAAATAGGAGAACTGCAGTTCTAGCCAGCCTCAGAAACTTACTCAGACCTGTTTCAAAATAAAAAGAAAATAGAGCTGGGGATATAGCTCAACAGCAGAATGCCAGTAGGTTCAATCCCCAGTACTACGAAAAATAAATAAATAAAATATAAAAGGGCTTGAGTGTAATTTAGAGGTAGAATGCCCCTGGATTTAATCCCCAGTATCCCTCAAAAAAAAAGACAAATTCTCAGCCCCACCCCAGACCTTCTGAATCAGAAACTCTAGGGCTGGGCCCCAGAAATCTGAATTTCACAAGCCCTCCAGTGGAGTTAGGTACATCTTCACACATGAGAAGAACTACCCGACACTAAAGTCTCTGTGTTGGGCAGGGGCTGTAGAGTGCTGGTTTTGGGTTCTAGCATCAGTTTGTTGACCTTGGTCCACTCACAGCATCAGTAGCAAGACACCCATTGCACCTCGCTGGACCACAGCCACACTCATCCCTGTTGCAATCATCTTTAATTGATCTCTCCAAGGACCCAGGCTCCCTGACTCCTGAATGATGCCTCCTAGGGCATATCTTGGATTCACTCTGCAGCTCAAACCCCTTCACTACCTCTTACTGCCCATAGGACCACACCCAAACTCCTCAATGAGGTCATTGGATGCTCTCTCTGAGCAAGATGCAGTGTGCCCTCTAGACTCACGTCCTGCAAGTCCCAATTCTGACCTCATGGACATGCAGAGAAGAGAGATGGTCACTGTGGAGTACACTATGCTGGTCAGCAGAGGCCCTTCAACTGGAGCAACCTGTCATTCCCATTTCAAATGAGACCTCCTCTATGAAACCTCCTTCTACACTCTTTCTCTTTCTACATCTCTGGCTGTTTTCATGTTCACCATCAAAATCTGTGGGAAAGTTGGAACTGTGTCTTAGCTCCCTTTCTTGAGGTCCCTAAATTCATGTTTCTTTCTGCTGGCTGGAAAATATGAGCCTCCAGAGAGATAGATAATCTCCCAAATCAAGAGGCTGGTTGGTAAGACCCACCTTGAGTAGTCACCTGGAGAGAAGAGTGTTTAGGAAGAGAAAAATGGCATCCCTCTTCAACTGTAGAGGACTTGTTGGTAAAATTTAATATTATTTAATGGCTTCAAATAGTGACATTAATAAGCATGCTGAAGGGAAGAGAATATAATTTCCTTACCTGTCATAAATTCATAGTTGAGAGAAACTTCCATAGGAAAAAAACAAGCTGGTTTTTTGTGGCACACGCCTGTAAGCTCGGTATTTGGGAGGCTTAAACAGGAGGATCCCAGGTTTGAGGCCAGCCTCAGCAACTTACTGAAGCCCTCAGCAACTTAGGCAAGACCTTGTTTCAAAATAAAAAATAAAATGGGGCTTGGGGTGTAACTTGGAGGTAGAATGCCTCCGGTTTAATCCCCAGTATCACACACACACACACACACACACACACACACACACACACACACACACACAAAGACCTCTTTGTGAACAACTACATTAATATGAATGCCGTGACTATTTCAGTCTCCCAAATGCTGGCGGGTGCAACTCCCCTCCACTGGGAACTGTGATGGGGTGCGCGTGTTCCCCAAAAGAAGATTCAGGTTCTTGATATTGTGAAGAAAAGAATTTCAACACATACCAGTCAAAACATCTGGCAGGTTTTATTTTAGGAAAAACTGGGAGGAAGGGAAAAAGGGAAGGGGAGTAGGTCACCCGGACAAGTCCAAGTGCATGTCCCCAGAGGGAAGGGATAAGGGAAAAATCCCCGGTTACCCGGACGGGTCGAAGGTCAGGTCCCAAGCGGGGAAAAAAAAGGGGCGGACAAAGGGGGTGCAGAAGGCTATAAGAGAGGGCGGGGTCCTCTTCTCCAACCCCTCTCTCTCTCTCTCAGATAGGTGGGTTCCTCAGATGGGGGCTGGTCACAGAAAAGTTGGATCCTCCCTTTTCAGGTGTGGACTTCCGGTGGGCTTCAGGTGGGGGGCTGGGCTCTTCCGGAGTTTGGCAGTGTATCTCATTTGGCCCGAAACAAAGAAAAGCTTCCAAGGGGTGGAGTTGGCCTAACCTCCCATCCTTCTCTATCTAGCCTACCTCAACAGGAACAGCACCAGTTATTATGGAAAATTCCAGAATTTGGTTAAGGAAGGGCAGGGAGACTACAGCCAGTGGAGATCGGGTCTCACTGGAAACCACTGGGGAGCCCACCAGCTAACAACAAAACAGCTAGCGTGCACCTTACTGTACAGTCACTGTCACCGGCCTCTTCCCCGTAGTAACTCACTTCATCTTGACCATGCCACTTCTTTGAGGAAGTTGATTTTAGCATTACTAAGGCATTACTTTGTACCCATGTGTCATTACTCATTTCGACTCTGCTTTAAACCAATATTGACATTAATGGCTCCAGTGAACCTGTTATGGGGTACCACGCGATCCCCACTCATGGGTCCTTTGGCCTCCGTGATAAAAAGAATTTTAACACGAGCCAGTCAGGAACAACAGGCAGGTCTTTATTCAGGAACGGAAAAGGGGAAAAATCCCGGACCACCAGGGCAGGTCTAAGGGGCAGATCACAAGAGAGCAAACAAAGGAAGGTGCAGAGGAAAAAATATAAGAGAGGACGGGGTCATTCCCTCCCCAGTCCCTCTTTCTCAGGTTTTCAGGTGGGCGATAGGTGGGCTCCTCAGGTGGGGGAAGGTCACAGAAAAAATTGGATCCTCCTCTTTTCTCAGGTTTCAGGATGGATGCGAGCTTTAGGTGGGGGCAGGGCTTCGGGGGGCTATCTTTGGCGGTGAATCTCAGGTGGGGGCAGGGCTTTTCCGGAGATTACAGTGTGGAAACAAAGAAACTTCCAAGGGGTGGAGTTGGCTTAAAACTCTCCAGATTTTTTTTTTTTTTTTTTTTTTTTTTTTTTTTGCGGTACTGGGGATTGAACTCAGGGGCATTCTACCTCCAAGCTATACCCCCAGCCCTATTTTTTATTCTTTATTTTGAAACTGAGTCTCACTAAGTTGCGGAGTGCCTCACTAGGTAGTTGAGGCTGGCCGTGAACCCGGATCCTCTGGTCTCAGCCTCCTGAATGCTGAGATTACAAGCGTGCGCCACCACGCCCGGCTTCCAGATTTTTTTTAAACTATATTTTTTCTATCTTCCCAGCATCTCCTTCCTCAAAAAAAAATTTTTTTTTTACACTTCCTATTCTACCTCATCAAACCCAGTTCTGATTTTCTGCTTTGTTTGCAACTACACTGTTGTTCCTATGATTTTGAGCCACCGTCCATTCAAGCATTCATTCCTTCATAGCTGGAGTCTGAAAATACACAGGAAGCGCCCACCTGAAGTGAGGTGCTCTGTCTCGCTGAGCATATGAAGTGAAAAACTGATAGCATATGTATTCCCAAAGTCCTTCCATTTTCCACCTGGGCACACACCTTAATGATTTCTGAGACCCCTGGGAGTTAGTCTGGGAAAATGTGACTGAACTGAGGAAATGAGATCAAAAGGGATGAGCACATTCCCGAGTTGGACACATCATCCCCACTCCATTCTCTTTCCATTGGTGACATGGTGCACCACATTTGATTTTGTTGGTTTGTTTTGTTTTGTTTTGTTTGTACTGGAGGTTGAATCCAGGGGCATTCTCTGAGCTATACCCCCAGCCCTATTATTTTATTTTTTATTTTGAAACAGGTCTTGCTAAGTTGCTAGGGGCCTTGCTGAGTTGCTGAAGTTGGTCTTGAATCTGTGATCTTCCAATCTTAGCCTCAGCCCTTTTGTTATTTTTTTATTTTGAACAGGGTCTCACTGAGTTTCCAAGGCTGGCTGCAAACCTGTGATCCTCCCGTCTCAGTCTCCCAAGTGCTGGGCTAGTGGCCATATTTTGAAGATGTTGACACCATGAGATAGAGGGACATGGTCCTTGAAAGACTTCCTAGAACAGCCAACCACTAGCCACATTAGATATGAGCATCTTAAGCTATTTGGGAGCTCTTTGGTATTATATGCCTCTGAGACTTTGGGTCAATCTATGTTCAACTTTTTTAGGCCATTCTTCCACTCTGCTATTTACAAGCTAACCAATCTATTTAACCTATGTCAATTTTGATTGAAATATTACAAAATGAAGCTAGTAATGCTTTTAAAACACATGTTTAAGGGAGATTTGCCTATGAAAAACTCCAACATTGTCAGTCATGGTAGTTATCTCCCTCTGCATCCTCTCAAGCTTCAGATTTTCACACACACAAAAAATGAAAATGGGTGATGAAGGAAGATGATTGTATTTCTCTTTGTCCTACACACACACACACACACACACACACACACCATGAACTGAATCCAGGATTTCCACAGTTTGCCTCAGTGGGCTTCACACTTCTGTGTTCACCAGGGGAAGCTTTATTTACCTGGATGTAGACTCCAATAGGTGTGAGTTCCTAGGTAACAGCTCTACAGGACTGACATTAGCATTTCAGAAAAGCCGTCAAATGGGAAGTGGGAAGTGTTTTCACATGCAGCCTAATCTCTTTTCACACATCTGTGCTCCAGGCTGGATGCTTTTTATTACTTGTGGAAAGAATTGAATAACTGTAAGCTCCAAAGGCAAGACTCTTACATCCTACTTTAGCATTTCAAAGAGAAATCAAAGGAGCCTTTAGAAAGCACTTTCATATTTCTCAAAGTTATCCCTAAGTGTTCCCAGGCTTCTAGGAGGTAAGTTTTTATTCAAGTCAAAAAAAATCTGAACTAAGAAAAACTGGAAACCCAGAGCCTCTGCCCCCCCCCCACCACATCCTTCAGGGTGCAGCTTCCCATAGTCACTCCAGCTGTGAGGGCTTTCCTTCTCTTAAGCAAACATCTGCTCCCCTAAACATCCATCCTGGCTGTGTGTTTTACAGTACGGCAGTGAGCTGGCTTCCTGCCATTGAAACAGGGGTGTCTCCTCTTATAGGGTTCTTGTCCAGTGGATTTCAATAAATTAAGTCCTAGGAAATTTTAAGTCAAGGAAAGATAGAAGACAAAATAGCTCCCCCTACACAGGGCGGGGAGAGGTCCCCAAAAAAGAGTAGCCACTGAAGCTCTTGGGAGGTGGGCTTTTAAACTTTATTGAGGTTTCCCATCTGCCCTTCTATGATTGGTCAGAATTGGCTCTTGGGGAACTGTCGTGGGATAACACGGTCCCACTCATGGGTCCTTGGCCTCCGTGATAAAAAGAATTTTAACACATGCCAGTCGGGGACAAAAGACAGGTATTTATTCAGGGAAACAAGGGACTGGGGAAACAGGTAAGCGGAAATCTTCTGAGTCCCAGAGCAGGAGGGCAAGAGAGAGGGCGAGTCCTTGCCTCCTTAGTCCTTATATCCGAGGGGGTTGGCCTAGAATTCCGGAACACAGGTATAGGTGGTCTAGGTGGTCGATAGGTGGGTGTTCCAAGTTGGATCCTCCTCTTCCTCAGGTTTCAAGATGGATCTGACCTTGGCCCTGAATCTCAGGTGTCCTTGGCCCTGAATCTCAGGTGGGGGCAGGGCTTCCGGGGATTAGGGTGTGGGACCTCCTAAGAAACTTCCAAGGGATGGAGTTAGCTTAAAACTCTCCAGAATTTAAAACTATATTTTTCCTTTTCCTCCCAGTGTCTCCTTCCTACCTAAATTTTATTCTTCCTATTCTACTTCATCAGAACCAATGTCTTTTGCACAATTTCAATCCTTAATATTTTTTTGTTTTTGTTTTTGTTGTTGGTGGTGTGTGTGTGTGTTGTGTGTGTGTGTGTGTGTGTGTGTGTGTGTGTGTGTGTGTGTTACTGGGGATTGAACCCAGAGGCATTCTACCTTCCAGCTACCCCCACCCCCAGCCTGATTTTATTTCTTTTTTGGAAACAGGGTCTCACTAGATTGATGAGCGTCTCACTACTTGCTAAGGGTGTCCTTGAACCCAGGATCCTCCTGTCTAAGCCTCCCAAGTACTGGGATTACAGGAGTGAGCAACCACACTGGCTCAATCCTTAACTTGAATTGTTATCTTCTGTACCTATCAGTCTCTCACTTCCCTACTCACCTCCCCCCATCTCACAGAAGGTGATATAGATGGCCTTTTTTTAATCTGTCCTATTCCCAAGTCATCTGCCCTGCCTCACTCCGGCCAAGGCTTTGGATGCCTCAGCAGCTGCTTCCTGCACTCATGCCTCACTGTTAGGCATTTAGGTAAACAGGAGCACTGAGGGCACCTGGTAGAAATGCCCCCACTCAGAACTGCCCCAAATCCCGCCTCAGGCTGGCAGACTGAGCCATTAGACCCTAAATCTGGGTTTAATTTGTGTTAAGACCTTCCTCTTTTAACTTCGTCTTTTAAGTGTTTTTAACTTCATCTTTTAAGTGTTTGGGGAACTTCAGGGCTCTGCATCCTGGTGCAAAACCCCTGCCTAATTATAATGTGTTTAACATATCATTAGCATTGTGGTTTTGCTTCTTCTGAACAGTTACAGTTAGGCACATGCACAGTGACCAAATGATTGTATAAGCCCTCCTGTCAGTCACCTGGTCTATCAGGTGACCTCAGCAAGACAGGAACCAGATGCAGAGACAGTCAGAGGTGATCACCTCTACTCAGCATCTCTACCCTTCAGTTGAGACTGGCTCTCGCCCTTGAGAGTGGATCTTTCTTGTAATAACAGAAGCAATTGAACAACAAAGTTGGAATATTTATAACTTCCTGACTTTTAGACTGACTCTGAAGTTATAGAAATTAAGAACGTAGTCTTAACACCTAAGATCAGGCAGTAGTATAGAAAAACAGACCTACAGAACACAGTAAACTGATTTTCAGCAGTCACTAAAGCAAGTCCGTGTGAGCAAGTGTTGGGGTGAGTCCTCAGTTCAGGAACTCAGGATCTGCAGGGTCCTTGGCTAACAACGTGACGGAAAAGAATTTTAGCAGCACGTGCCAGTCAGAGACATGGACAGAGGTTTATTTGGGGAAAAGGGAAAAAAGAAAGAAATACACATTCAAGAGAGAATGCGGGCCAGGTTTGTGGAGTAGAGGCTGAAGTACTTCAGTTCCAGGTTTTTTAATATTAAAGTGATATTTTATTTTTCCTTCCCATTTGTCTCCTTTCTACCTACTTATTTCTTCTATCCTACATCACAAGATCACCTTTCAATAAGTGGAGATGGAGCCACCACATATTCATGAGGAAAAACAAACAAGCCTTCACTCCTTCCTCCGACCTTCAAAAAATCAATTTGAAATGAATCAAACCTAAATGGCACAGCTAAAACTATAAAGCTTCTAGAACAAAACACAGAAGAATATATTCAGGAGCTTGAGGAAATGAAACATTTCTTTCACAGAATACAAGGGGCATAACAGAAAAACTGGCAAGTTGAATTTCATTAAAATTAATGTTTGCTCACCAAAAGACACCATAAAGGAAGCAAAAAGCCAAACTGTGGACATAGAGGGAATGTCTGCAAGTGGATTCTATATGATGAAGGACTCATAGGCTATATAGAAGGCCCTGTAGTAAGACAAAAACTATGTAACCCAACTTATAAAGTGATGGAAAGTATGATCCAGAAATTCTACTTCTAGGTATATATACAAAAAAATTGAAATCAGGCACTTGTATACCACTTCTCCTAGCAGGATTATTCACAATAGATAAGTAGAAACAGTTCTCTGATTTCAGGCCAACTACATACATATGTGAAAATACCAGTGTCAATCTCAAAACCCTATATGGAGAATGGGGAAGGAGCCAGGGAGAAAGCTCACCAAGCTAAGACTATGACACACCAATAAAAGTATATGTAAAAAAGAAGTAGAAACAACCCAAGCATTCAGTAATGGATGAACAAATTAACCAAAGATGGTATATACATACAATGAAATATTATTCAACCTTGAAAAGGAATGAAATCAAATGCATGCTATCATACGGTTGAAACTTGCTAAGTAAAATAAGCCAGGCAAAAGTGATTCCCTGTGTACGAGGTACCTAGAATAGGTAAATTCATAGAGACAGAAAGTAAAATAGAGATTACCAGCAGGGTAGGGGAGGAGAGGGCTGGGAGTTATTGCTTCATGGGCACAGAGCTTCTGTTTGGAATGATGGCACATTCTGGAAATGGGTAGTGGTGATAGTTACACATGTTGAATGTACCTGAAGTTGTACACTGAAAAGTTATTTAATAAAAAAAGTTTAAATGGCAAATATTATGTTGTATATGAATATGTATATGTATATGTTACACAATTTTTAAAAGTCTACACATTTTCTTGTATTTCTCCCTTCAGTAAGTGGAGTCTACTTCCCTTCCCTAGTGTGTCAGCTAGACTTAGTGCCCCATTCTAACCTATAGAATAAAGCTGACGTGAGGTTTACTGATTAAGAGACTAGGTCCTAAAATGCACTGTGGCTTCTTTGCTCTATTGGTTGGAGGATTCCATCTGGGGAAGGTTAGATGGTATATTACAAGACACGTTCAGAGAGGCCAATGAAAGGCAGAAGTGCCCTGATGGTGGCATAGGAGTGAGGCATCATGGGGCAGATCCTCCAGCTGTAGACAGGCCCAGGCCGATCGCAGAGCTGCCAACAGCCTCATCCCATCTCATGAGAGAGCTTAAACCAGACCCACCCATGTGTGGTCATCTCCTGAATTCCCAATCTACCAGCTGTGAGATCATAATGATTTGGTGTTTTAAACCTCTAAGTATAGGGGCAATTTGTTTTTCAGTCACAGATAATCGAGCTAGTTAATAGTTTGTTTCCATTAATGTAATTACTAATATGTTTGTGTTTAATTTTACCACCTAGCTTTTGCTTTCTGTTTGTTCCATCTGTGCCTTTAATGCTATATTAGTCCATTTGCCTTTACTGTAATGAAATATGCAAGGCTAAGTAACGTATAAACAAAAGAGGGTAATTTGGCTCACAGTTTTGGAGACAGAAAGTCCAAAGAGCAAAGTGACGGCTCTGGGAAGGGCCCCCTTGGCCACTTCACATCGTGGCAGATGGCTTCTCAAAGTTGAGGAGAGGTAACATGGCCAGCCAGAAAGCCAGAGTAGGAGGAGGGACCAACTCTTTTTATAGTAACTCTCTAAGAAAAGCTAATCCAGTGTCCCATGAGAACTGCCTGCATCCCTTTTGAGGGCAGGGCCCCAAAAGACCTCCCACGAGGTTTTTCTAGTTTTTATTTTGCTGAGGGTCTTGATAAGTTGCTCAGGCTGGCCTCAAACCCTCAAACGTGCAATCCTCCTGCCTCAGCCTCCCAAGTCACTGAGATTACAGGTGTGCACCCTGCACCAGGCCTGGCCATCAGTTCTCCACCACTCTATCACCAAGAAGAGGCATTTGTTTTCCTGACCCTCAAGCCTGGGCTGGCCCTGGGATGTGGGTGGACATGAGGGGATAGGACACTGTGGCTGTCCGGGCCTAGTCTCTTGAGAAATGGCAACTTTCCCTTCTTCCCTCGTGGAGCACTCACTCTTGGGGGTACTAACCCCAGTTGGCAGCGCCTGCTGAGCTATCTACAGCAGGCACACCTGCTGTGTGCCACCACAGCTAACCTAGCCAGTCAACAACATACGGGTCAGAAGGATTCGCAGAAACAAGAGAGATAATAATACTATTGTTCTAAGCAACCACTGAGTCATGGGGAGGCTTGTTACTTAGAAAATTGATTCCCAGAATGGCTCCTATCTGGGTTTGAGAACCCTGTAAGAATGGGGGGGGGGGGGGGGACTTTAGCCAGGTGTGATGGCTCACACCTATAATCCCAGTACTTGGGAAGCTGAGATAGCAGGATGGCAGATTTGAGGCCAGCCTCAGCAAAACTTAGGGAGACCCTGTCTCAAAATAAAAAATAAAATATGGCTGGGGAGTAGCTTGGCGGAAGAACACCCCTGGGTTTAATCCCCTATACAAAAAAAACCACTTAAGGATGAGGGGGGCTTTGTCAGGCTGGTGAGCCCCCTCACACCAGGCCATAGCAGCTAGCCAGCAGGACCCACCTCAGGTTGCAGAGCACCAACCTCTATCTCCCCTTGCTGAGCAAAGCAGGCCCTGCAGATTGCTCCCTGCCAGGCCCACAGCCCCAGCACCATTGGCTCTCCCTATTCCTGGCCAGGAGCCAGCCTGGAGGACTTCCTTGCCAGGAAACCTTGGCAGTGAGGCCCAAGGCTGTCCCATACCAGCTCCATCTGCCAGGGCCAGGAAGAGCAGCCAGCCCCCAGCACTCACTGGAGCTGCCAAGGGGATTTGAGAGAAAGCACAAGGCCCTTTTCCTCATAGATCAGGGGCTTCTAGAAAGGAGATGGTTGGCACTGGAGGGGCAGCCATCAGACTGAAAGTCTGTCTTAATAAGGGCTGCCAGGAGGCATGGCCAACAGAAAATGGTCCTTCCTCATCAGGATGAGACTTCTTGGGGCTGGGCAAGGACAGTCGGGGACAGAATGAGCTTCCTGAATAGGCCAGCTGCTTCCACTCGGAGCAGTGAATGCCACCCAGTCCTCGTTCTGGATTGGGCTTTTTTTACACGCATAATATAAAACGTACCATTCTGACCATGTTCAAGCATATGGTTCAGTGGCCTCAGTCTTATCACTGTTGGGCAGCCATCACTGCTATCTCCAGAACTTTGCCAAATTGAAGCTCTGTGCCCTTAGGCAATACCTCTCTTTCCACCCCAGCACTGGCGACCACCATTCTACTGCACTCCATATATTTTTATACTTTTATTGGTATATTGTACATCGTAGTGAAATTCAAACATACATTCACACAGCACATGGTGCTCCCCTCCACATTCCACTGGCTCACTGGCTCCCCTGTACCTCTCGCTAAAGATAAAGATAATGATGGAGATAAAGATAGAGACAGAGATAGTTTGGGGCCTAGTATGGGAAGTCTTGAGAGCCTGAAAAGCCCCCCTCCCATGTATATTGGTTTATGGTATTTAGAATGGAACCCAGGGGTATTTTACCTCCAAGCTATACTCCCAGCCCATTTTACTTTTTATTTTGAAACAAGGTCTCCCTAAGTTGCTGAGGCTGGCCTCAAACCTCTGATCCTCCTGTCTCAGCCTCCCACAGCATTTATTCTTTTGTAACTTAGCACAATGTCCTCAAGGTTCATCTATGTTAAAACACCTTTTTTTTTTTTTTTTTTTGCGGTACTGGGGATTGAACCCAGGGGCATTCTACCTCCGAGCTATACCCCCAGCCCTATTTTTTATTCTTTATTTTGAAACCGAGTCTCCCTAAATTGCGGTGTGCCTCACTAGGTAGCTGAGGCTGGCCGTAACCCGGATCCTCTGGTCTCAGCCTCCCGAATGCTGGGATAGCAAGCGTGCGCCACCATGCTCAGCTAAAACACCTTTCTTTTTAAGGCTAAGTAATGTCCTCTGTATTGAGAGATCATGTTTTATTTTTGTTTTGGTTCATCTGTCCCCTAGATACTTGGATTATTTCCACCTTGGCTACTATGAATAATGCTATGAACAAGATACAGTGTGTCTGTTTGAGTCCTTGCTTTCACTTCTTATAAACCTGCCCACCCAACTCCTCAGCCCAAACCAAAGGCTGTCTTTTTTTTCTTTTTAACCCAGGGGCATTCAACCTCTGAGCTATACCCCAGCCATTTTTGTGGTTTTTAAAAATCTAAACTATAGCACAGTGCTTTTCCAATTTGAAAGAAAATGGGAATGAACTGCAGTTTTCTCATAAAGTACAGAATAAACACTCCATTTTGGAATAAAGATTTCATCAGGGCATAGAGAAAAAGATTGACTTTTTTTTGGGGGGGGGCAGGGGGAGGTGGTTACTGGGGATTGAACCCAGGTACATTTTACCTCTGAGCTACACCCTCAGACTTATTTTATTTTTTATTTTGAAACAGGGTCTCACTAAGTTACAGAGGGCCTTTTTAAGTTTCTGAGGCTGGCCACAAACTTGTGATCCTCCTGTCTCAGCCTCCCAAGTACTGGGACTATAAAGGATGCACCACCATGCCCAGTTCAAGATTGATATATTAGACTATATTAAAATTAAGAATTTCCTTTATCCAAAAATAGCATTAAGAATGAAGAAAGATATGCCACAGAATGGGAAAAAATACAAGTGTTCACTATATAATCATTCATCAGGTCATATATTTATATCTTTTATATATCTGTATGTTTTTTATTCCACAACAGGAAATTTAAAAAGTTAAGGAAAAAAAATTGAACTGTAAAGGCCCAGGTGGGTTTTACTTACCAGGAGTCACTGTAAGGAGGTTTTTATCAGGCTTGTTAAATGCATCATTTAGCTGCCAGGAAGGGTAGCATTGTTGCCTGAGGAAGCCATTAAAAAGCAAACAAACAAACACTAAAACTAACAATCAATCTTCTCCCAAGAGAGAGAGAAAGAGCCAGAGTCTAAGAAATGGGGGCATAAGCTGGGGAGATCCTCCTTGAAAATATGAAACATCATGAAGTCAATTAATTTTCCCTGATTGGCATGAAAATTAATTTGCCTAGAATTATTCATGCTGGAGGGTTCTAATTATTCATCTCCATCAAGATGCAAATTGAGTTTTAGAAAGAAAGAACAAGAGGGAGGACAGAGGAAAACTGGTGGGTGTGGTGGGCTGGACTGAGTGGAGGGAGAACCAGGGATGGGGGCTGGAAATACAAGAATTCTGAGGTACAGCATTGCGGGGAGGGGGGTACTGGGGCCTGCTGGCTGTCTATCTGAACTGTCCTCACCTGGAGAGACACAAGGGGCAGAGGAAAAGCAGAGCTGGTGATGTTGTGATGGGGTGCGGCGTTTTCCCCACTAAATTCGGGTCCTTGATAAGTAGTGAAGAAAAGAATTTCAACACTTATCAGTCACAACATCTGGCAGGTTTATTTTAAGGAAAAAAAACTGGGAAAGAAAACTGAGATGCAGGAAAAGAAAGGGGAGTGCAAAAGAAATCCCCGGCCACCAATTCTTAGGACATGTTCCCCGATCACGATCAAAAGTCCGAGAGAGGGAACACGTGGAAATCCAGGGGGTATATGAGAGGGCGGGGTCCTCATTTCCAGCCCCTCTCTCTCAGGTTTCAAGTATTTGATAGGTTGAGCTCCAGGTGAGAGCTGGCTCCTCCTCTTTCCAGGTGTGTGCTGCTTTAGGTGGGCTGGGCTCTTCCGGAATTTGACGGTACGTCTCAGGTAGGCTGGGCTGTACGTCTCTCTTGGGCCGAACCAAAGGAAAAACTCCCAAGGGGTGGAGTTTTGGATTAACACTCTCCAGATTTTTTAAAAAGGCTAAAAACTATATTTTTATGAATTCTCCCGATACCTCCTTCTACCTCACATTCCACTTCTAAGCTACCTCATCAATGTGACCATTGAGTACCAGTTTCCTCCCTGCCATCAAGCACCAGATACTGGGGACAGAGATCCCCAAGGCTAGGGCTCCAGAGATACTGTTAGAAAATACAGGGATAAAAGGGACATGACTCGATAGACAACAGGCTTTATTTGGAGTAAAGCCTGGGAGAGGGAACCGACTGGGGAAAGAGCCCACGAGAGTCAGAAAAGCCCACTCCCTTACAGACCAGGGGCATTAGGAGGGAGGCAGAGCAAAGCAGAGCAGTCATGTATTTCTACAATTGGTGGGCTTGACAGTGGCCAGGACAGTTAAGTTTACGGGGCTTGGGGAGGGGGGATGCTTAAAGGCATCTTCTTGCCTTTCCTGAAGTCCTTTGTTCTCAACCTCCTGGGCCAGGCCTCACAACCAGAGCTCAGAGAGCTGGTGGATACTGTTTCAGCTGGTGCTGGAGATAGTTACATAACAATTAAAGGAATGTTCTCCACTGGGCATGGTGGCACATGCCTGCAATCCTAGTACTTGGGAGACTGAGACAAGAGGATTTCCGGTCCAAGGCCAGCCTCAGTAACTTAGTGAGACATTGTTTTAAAGGGGAGAGGGGCACTGGGAGTGTGGCTCAGAGGTAGAACACCACTGGGCTCAATACTCAGTACCAAAACAAAGCAAAATAAAAAATAAAAAATAAACCTCTGTGTGACTGTAACTTAAACTACTTAAGACCTTGCAGCTCAGCTAGTGTGTAGCTTGTTTTAAAGCTGCCATTTTTTTCTTCTCCCTTTCCCCCGTTAACAAAAATGTGTTCTTATCAGTTTACTGACCACAGAAATGAAGCTGGTGCCAGCCAGTCCAGGAAACTCATCAAAAAAAATGAGCACATGAATTGTGTTTTTCTGATGAGCACACCCATGTGACCCTGAGGTGCTAGCTTTAAAAGAAAGATTCTCTTCTTAGGGCTTTGGAAAATTTTAGCTAACTCAATGAACTCCACGTTCATTGACTTTTTCCCCTTTGCGAGGAAATCAATAAAATTCCTCTTTCCTTCTCCCCTAAGGCTTGTCACTATTATTTGGCTTGGCAAATTGGGGCAAGAACTGAATTTTCAGGTACATGGCCACAGCAGGTAATGATCAACCAGATTTCCACCTGACAGCATTGCTGCTAACTGTGTAAACCCCTCGACTCTGGCCTTTGTTCTTTCCCCCCATAGGATGTCAAGGCTGCTATTGAGACCCTAAATGTTACAGGTTACCCTAATAGACAGCTTGGTTGCAGCATTAAAAAAAAACTTTATTACAAAGTCAGTATGAAATAGAAAGGGAAGACAAGAAAAGCAGTGTGCCTGGCAGACACACTGGAGAGCCCAAAAGTGGAACTCTCCCCGCCCCCTTAGACCCCAGTCTTTAAATACAGTTTTTGTATTGGCATGTTCTTGTCAGTATTATCAAAGCAATGGACTAGAAACATATTTCTTAGCCAGGTGGTGCCTCCTTGTCTCCGGACAGTGTGCTTACTAAGTGCAGAAGTCAATAATCTACCTTGGCTTTTTTTTTTTTTAAATTGGTGCATTGTAATCATTCATCTTTGTTAGGTACAAGCTGTTACAGGTATACATGAGCACATTTCTCATTTAACCCCTCCCCACTTCCTGCCCCATCCCCTCCCCCTCCCTCCTTCTCATATTCAGTTTAGTGATGGACATTGATATGTTTGTGAAAGTACATCATGTGCATTAGGGTGTTCCTCACCTCCAATCACCTTCAGTTAAGAGAGCCCACAGAGTGGGAGAAAATTTTTACCAGCTACTCTTCTGATAGAGGACTAATATCTAGGATATACAGAGAACTCAAGAAACTCACAGCTAAGAAAACAAACAACCCAATCAAAAAATGGGAAAAGGATCTAAATAGACACTTCACAAAAGGAGAAATACAAATGGCCAATAAATGTATGAGGAAATGTTCAACATCATTAGCAATCAGACTTAACTGAAGGTGATGGGGTGAGGGGGACACCCTAATGCACATGATGTACTTTCACAAATATATCAAGGTCAATCACTAAACTGAACCTGAGAAAGAAGGAGGGCGAGGGAGTGGGGCAGGAATTGGGGTAAGGTTAAATGAGAAATGTGTGCATGTATGCCTTTATCAGTTTGTACCTAACAAAAATGTATGATTACAATGTACCAATTTAAAAATTAAATTAAATTTTTAAAAATCTGCTATGATTTTAATAATTTCCTGGCTTTGGGGTTAGACTGTTCTTGTTTTTCAAGTGCTTTGAGCTGTGTCATTAGGTTATTTATTTGGTGATTTTCTGCTCTTCTTATGTGGGCACTCAGTGCTATAAATTTTCCTCTTAGTACTGCCTTCAAAGTGTCCCAGAGGTTTTGATAGGATGTATCTCTGTTTTCGTTGGTTTATAGGAATTTTTTAATTTCTCCCCTTACTTCTTCTATGACCCATTCCTTGTTCAGCAGTGTGGTGTTCAGTCTCCATGTGCTTACATGGTTACTCTGGGTCTTCTTAGAGTTGATTTCTAGTTTCATTACATTATTGTCTGAAAAGATGCAGGGAGTTATGTTACTTTTTTTGAATTTGCCACTGCTCTCTTTGTGGCCCAGAATGTAGTCTATTTTGGAGAAGGTTCCATGGGCAGCTGAGAAAATTGTGAATCTGGCTGTAGTTGGGTGAAAGAGTCTATATATCTCCAAAAGGTCCATTTGTTTTATGGTATTCTTTAGGACTGAGGTGTCTTTACTGACCTTTTGTTTAGAAGATCGGTCTAGTGATGTGAGAGGAGTATTGAAGCCCCCCAGTATTATTGTATTGGGATCTATGTGTGACTTTATATCATGAAGAGTTTGTTTTTTGAAAGTGGCTGCACCTATGGTTGGGACATGAATGTTGACAATTCTTATTTCCTCTTGCTGGATTGTTTCTTTTACTAGTAAAAAATGACCAGTTTTGTCTCTTCTGATAAGCTTAGGCTTGAAGTCTAATTTATCTGATATTATAGTTGCTATTCCTGCTTGTTCGAGTTCCATTGGCATGGATTCCCTTACTCCAGTCCTTCACCTTTAGTTTGTGAGAGTCTTTGCTTATAAGGTGTGTTTCTTGCAGGCAGCATATAGATGGATTCTGTGTTTTAATCCATTTTGCCACCTTGTGTCTTTTTATTGGGGAGTTGAGGCCATTTATATTCAGTGTGATTATCGAGAGATGATTTTTAATTCCTAACATTTTGAGTTTTGACTTCTATTTGAGGTAGTGTTTGTTCTTCTTTGCTTAGTTGTTTGCTTCCTGGAAATTATTGTTTCTCTGGTTCTGACATTTACTTGTTAGTTCTTCTTTGTAGTTAATCTCTTTGAATATTTTCTCTAGTGCTGGTTTGGAAGACATAAATGCTTTCAGTTAGCTGGGCGTGGTGGCGCACACTTGTAATCCCAGCAATTTAGGAGGCTGAGACCAGAGGATCCGGGTATGTGGCCAGCCTCACCTACCTAGTGAGGCCCTCCACAACTTATGAGACCCTGTTTCAAAATAAAGAATAAAAAATAGGGCTGGGGGTGTAGCTCAAGGTTGAATGCCCCTGAGTTCAATACCCAGTACCAAAAAAAAAAAAAATGCTGTCAGTTTCTGTTTGTCATGGAAGGTTTTTATTTCCCCATTGATTTTGAGAGAGAGTTTTGCTGGGTAGGAGAATCTTGGCTGTAAGTTATTTTCTTTCAGAGTTTGGAATATACTACTCCAGTTCCTCCTGGCTTTCATGACTCGGTTTGGGAGGTCTGCAGTGATTCTAATTGGTTTGCCTCTAAATGTCACTTAGCCTTTTACTTTTGTTGCCTTTAGGATTCTCTCCTTGGCCTCTACATTAGTCAGTTTGATTATTATGTGGTGTGGTGAATCTCTTCTTTGGGCTTGTCTAGAGGGGATTCTATATGTTTCCTGTACCTGTGTGTCAACTTCTCTTTCTATGTTTGGAAAATTTACTGATATTATCTTTGAAAAGATGGTTTATTCCATTAGTTTCACTTCTAATCTCTCTTCTATGCCTATTATTCTTAGGTTAGCTCTTTTAAAATTGGCCCAGATATTGTCGATGTCCAACTCATACTGTTGAATTTTTTTTCTAGATTATGTAATATGGATTCATTTTTGGAATGGTCATTGTCTAAGAATGATATTCTATTTTCCATGTGGTCTAATCTACTGTTTATAGTTGGTATTGATGCCTTCACTTCAATTATTGCATCTTTCATGTCCTTCACTTCCTTCAAGGCTTCTCTTTGATTCTTTGTTTATTTGTTCCTTTATTTTTTTCTAGGTATCTCTGTATTCTTTCTGGAAATCTTGTATCATTTCTACTATTAAAGATCTGAATTGTTCTTCTGGTAATCTCTGCCATTCTGTGTTGTTGAGTTCTGTTATTGTGGCATTGTGGTGGCTAATTGTTTCTTTGCTATTTTTCCTCCCCATGGTTTCTCTGTTCTTAAATTTTTATCTTTGCTGTTCTTGCAAGCTTTCTCTCGATTTATAGGTTTCTTATTTTTATTTTTATTTTGTTTCTGTGAATGGTATCTTATATTGAGTTGCAATTGCTCTAGGGCTTCTTCTGCCCACTCTAATGGTGCCATTGGTAGTTTTCAGGTGTTGACCCCTAGGGTATGTTTGTTTCTTCTGTTACGGGGATTCATCTCAGAGGTGATCTCTGTGTTTTTTAAGCTTCAATGTGGGATGTGTTGAGCTATTCTTTCTATCAGCAGAGATGAGTTTATCCTTAGGGTTTAGCAGTCCCTTCTGATGGTTCATCTCTCTGGTCCAATCTCTGCAGTAGGGATTTAGAAGTGTCTGCTGGTATATACAAGGACAGGTTGTGATCACTGGTGAGGATTGGGTAAAAGTCACAGTGATGAATTCACGAATAGGGTAAAGTAGAAGGTTTGGTCCAGTGGAATAAGAGTTTGAGTGTGGTTAGGTAATATATGGTAAAGATTAGAGATAGTGGATATGTTGGAGGATTCTAGTAGTCAATGTAGAGTATTTAGATTTAGTGGTATGAAATGTTCTCAATATGAGAAAGGGAAAAAAGGAAAGAGAAAAAGAATATAGATAGGAGAGAGGGAGGGAAGCTTGTAAAAGGGATTGAAAAGAGTCAACAAACTGAGCAAAAAATAACAAAGCAACCAATCATCCAAACAAACATAAATAAAACAAAGCAATAGAAAATGAAAACAAAGTAAAAACAAAACAAAAATAACAACAAAAACAAAAACCCTGCAAGTATATAAGTACAGAGCCAAATTGGCCTCTGCGTGGATATTTTCAGTTTTTAAATGTCTACTCACTATATTAGATTTTCAAGCATGTTTCAGGCATTCTTATTTTCTCTCTCTGTCAGTGCAGGCAGGGAGTTCCACTGGTGCCTCTCCCACTGCAAGCTGTGTCTCTGAGCTCTCAACAGGACCTGTCCCTGTGCCGCTCTCATCTATGTAGGCAGGGAGGCATCACTGAGTCTGGACCTAGTGTAAGCCAGGGTCTCCACGCTTTCCACAGGTCCTATCTGGGTGTCTCTCTCTGCCTTTGCTGGTGGCAGGAGTGCAGTCTAAATGCCAGGAATTTTCCGGGGTGCCTGTAGGGTCTCTTTGCCCTGTGTGCTCTGGGTCTTAAGGGACTTTTTTGTGTGATTTAATTCTTTAAAATTACATAAACCATTTGTTGTCCCCTCCCCCAAAATCCATTTAAGTTACATCCACAGAAGTCTTGCTCCCATTTGGTTCCCTTCACCCTGTTTCTGTTTTCTTCCAGTGGATAACTGTTTTAAAAATAGGGTTCTGATTTATCCTTCCATTGTTTCTTTTAGTAATATAAATAAATACCTATCTATCATGATTTGAATTGTGCCCCTCTTACCCCAGTTCATAGGTAGGATCCCTGACCCCAGTGTGGTAGTATTTGGAGAAGGGGCTTCAGGGAAGTAAACAGGTTTGGATGAGGTCTCGAGGGTGGGGTGTCATGAAGGACCTGTAAAGAGATTCTGAGGGCATGGTCTTTCTCTGTCATGTGAGGACACAGGGAGAAGGCAGATCTCTGAAAGTTGGGGGAGGGCTCTCACTTGGGAAACACATTGCTCAGCACCTTGACCAAGTTATGTTGCTTCCAAAACTGTGAGAAAAAAAATCTTACTGTTTAAGCCACTCAGTTTATGGTATTTTTTTATGGCAGCTGGAGATGACTAATATCATCTCTCCACCTATCAATCATCTATTTACCCCCATTTTTACATAAAAGCTATCATATTATAAATAAAAATTTGCTTGTTTATTCCTTCTACTTATTATTTCTTCTCTGTATCAATGAATAAAAATGCTTCTCATTCCTAATTACAGCTGCTCAGTATTCCATTGTGTGGCTGAAACAGTTTATTTAATCAGTCAGTTCCCTATACTGGTTTGAATTCTTCTTAAGATATCTTGTGATTTCTACCAATTGACTCATTTTAATGATTTTTAAAGTGAAGAATTCAAATAAATAATAAAAGTCCCCCTATGGTTTTTTTTTTTTTTTGAAAATTGATTTTTGTTCACCAGAGTCCCTCAGATGAGATACTTTTAAATAATTGAGATCCGACCCTTGTGAGATGAGTGTGCTCACTACTGGCTCCTCCTGTATGACCCTTGGTCCCTGTAGACACTGTCAGTCAGCCCTTCACTGCTGTGAGCAAGATACCTGACCAGAACAACCTAGAGGAGAGAAAGTTGATTTCAGCTCTCAGTTTCAGAAGTTCAGTCTCTGGGCCTGAGGTGACACAGATCATCATAGTGGAAGAGTGTAGCAAATGAAAGTGGTCAGCTTATGGCATCTGGGAAGCAGAGAGAAACACAAAGGGCTGGTGGTGTAGCTTGGAAGTAGAATGCCCCTGGGTTCAATTCCAAGTGCTGCACGAAAGAACATTTTTTCAAAATAAAATTTGAACATAAGCTTTTCTCCCCACCATTTCTTGTGAATTTTAGTCCCTGCTTTAAGCAGATTGGTCTTAGTGGACTTTTTTTTTCTTCTTGGCCCATGCCCTTGGGTAACAAGGACCTTTGTACACCTGGGTGAAGTGTTCATAACTTTACAAGCATGAATTCTGAAAAAAAAAATTCTTTGAAAACAAAAGCCAAAAAAATCCCCTTTGAAAGTCCAGACAAGGCCAAATGTCTAAATGTGCACATTTAAGGCTGCACTGCAGATTTTTAGCCCCAGCCATTTCCCTGGCTGGGGCACCACCTCCTGCCACTGTGCAAGGTTCTTTGACTTCCCCTCTGTCAAATGGGGATAACTCTGGTCTCCCAAGAGGCTGTGAGGATTAAATGAGCAGACGCTAGCAACCCCAGAGCAACTGTCAGCTGTCCTGACAGGACGTCAAAGGAGGTGTTGCTGTGTTCCCCAGAGGTACTGGGTACACCTTGTCTCCAAAGCTTCCTGTGTCCATAGGCTTACTGAGGAGGCTTTGAAAATATAAGTCCATAGAGGAATTTCTAAGAGGGATTAAGTAGGGGTGGAGGGTCTAGACAGTGGGGGAGTGGGCAAGGCAATGGGCAGGACAACCTGGGGAGATTAACTGGTCTGAGCACAAAGAAGGGCATGGAACACTTGGGTGTGTGGGATTGTTTCTCCATGTATCAAGCAATCGATTCTTCATTCTCCAGCAAACACCCATTGAGTGCCCAATAATTCAATTCTGACACTACTTGGAGAAAGCATAGGATCCCACAGATTGAGTGCTTGGTCCCACAAAATCACTCCCCAGATACCATGTGTGAGCCTCAGATTATTTCACCTGTGTTTTAATTTAGGGCTCCCAGGACCCCCTTCTTAGGTTCAGTATATTTGCTAGAGTAGCTCCCCGAACTCATGGAAACATGTTCCTTAACCTTCATATGTTTATCACAGAGAATACTACAAAGAAAGCAATGAAGAGATGCAGTGGACCGCTATGGGGGAGGGGTGTAGAGCTTCTATCCTCCAGTAACCTAGTAGCTATCTGGAAGGTCATCCTAACTAATGTTGTCCTCTTGGGGTTTTATGGAGGTTTCACTACGTAGGCATGATTGATTAAATCATTGGCCATTGGTGATCAACTTAACCTTTAGCCTTGTTCTCTCCCTGGTGGTTGGTAGTATGGCTCCAAGTCCCAGTCTTCTAATCATGCCTTGGTCTTATGACCAGTTCTCATCCTAAAGTGACCTAAAGGTCCCCAGCTATCAGTTAACTCATTAGCATACAAAACACACCCTTATCTCTCCAGAGATTCCAAGCTTCAGGAGATACTGCCAAGAAACTTGGAGGAAGGCCAAGTATATATTTTATAATACTAAAAGGTTATTTAATACAGTATTTCAAAAAACAAAAATGTGTACAAAATTTTCATGATGAACAAACTATCAAAACTTTAAATAAAGTTAGGATGAGTGCCTAGTCATCCTAGAGCCTGAGACAAAAAGAAAAATCAGTAATATTGATCTTCTCTTTAATTAAATTTTGACATTTTGTTTATCATAGTTCCACCCCCTCTTCCTTTGCATTAAATCTGCCACAAGGGGTATCATGAGCTGGAATTCCATGAGAACTTCCATCCATAACTACTGGATCTGTTTCTATAAAAAGGCTTGGATCAAGCTGGGAACAGTGGTGCATGCATAGAATCCCAGTATCTAGGAGACTGAGACAGAATTTCAGGTTTGAGGCCAGCTTCATTAACTTAGTGAGACTCTGTTTCAAAAATAAAAACTAAAAAGGGTTAGGGGTATAGCTTGGAGATTGAACACCCTTAGGTTCAATCCCCAGTACAAAGGAAGAAAGCAAGCAAGAAAGAAATAGACTGGGCCCAAGAACAAGCCATCCATTGCCCACTTTAATTGTAGAAGGAGAAGATGGCCAAGATGGAGTTCCCACTAGGGCAGAGGGAGGTGGGAGAGGGCTTCAGTATGGGAAGGAGAAGGGAAGGCTAGGATGTGGAGTCATCCAGGCAGGGGCTGCTGGAGGTTAGGTCGAGGTAAGGAGGTCTCAGCTCTGGACCTATAGTTTACTTCAGCTCTTGTCTTTGAGAATGAAAGAATTCAGCTCAGGAAACATAAGAATCTGTGTGCAGAGTTTATTAGAAAAAAGAGGAAAAGGTGCCAAGGTTCCCATGGACTAGGGTCTCAAAAAGAGTCAAAATGAGTCACTGCTCTGATGTGTTCCCACTGGGCTGGGCCACTGCAGACTAGCTTACACAGCCTGGCAACTTGTCCCATTCATCCCTGGATCTGGGCCCTGATTGGTCCATTTTTAATTCCTTTGGATCCCTAATAAGGTATGAGCTAGAAGTCAGGGAGACCTGTGAGCCCTATCCCTTACCCAGGCTTGCCAACCCAGATAAGTATTTTATAAGCAATTTCTCTGCCTGTTTTTCTTTGAGAACAACTGGCCAAATCAAGTCTGTTGGGACTCCCAGAGCCAGGCTTCTGCCCTAAGATAATAGTGACGTGCTATAGAATTCACCACCAGACTGAAAGCTGGGGGAAGAGCCAGCAGATAGATTAGTTGTCAAAGGAGACTGTGCAGGGGACAGCTCTCTATCTCTCCAAAAGGGGCTATGGGGTTCTGTCCCCATACCCTGCCCTTTAGTAAGTCTGTGAGCTCTGTCTGGGCTATGTGTCTTGTCCTCCCTGCATGCCTTACTCTCAGGGGGCTTGGAACATCATAGATGTTCCAAATCTGATGATACTGGAACCCCTCAAGACCTCTATCTTTGCAAAGTGAAACTGCAGTGTCTTTGCAAATGAGTACAGTCTCTCTTCTTGCACAATCTCTAATCCTGGTGATTTAGGGCGGCAAGCTGGGGTTAGGACCAGGGCCAGCAGCTCTCCCTGACTTCTATCTCAAGACTGGTCAGGGATTTCAATGAGGGATTGAAAATTGACCAGTCAGGGACTTCTGGGAAGATGGTGACTGAGAGAAGCAGCACATCTCAGTTGTGCTGACAGTCAAAACTGAATTGCAGAGAAGACAGCATCTTGACAAGACAAAAAAAGCAGCAAAAAAGTGAACAAAGCAATAAAAAGTTGAAATGGGACAGAAAAAAAGCCAGAAGACAGAACAGAGGACAGAAAATACCCCACACACTTCCCCTGGGGAATGGCTGTGTCCATGGGAGCCACAGTGGTGCCATCTTGCCTAACTGTGCTGGAACTGCTGGCACTGAGGCCTCCAAAAAACCCCGGTAAAGAAGTCAATGACTTCTGTGGAAAAGCAGCGAAAAACACAACAAAAAAAGAAAGTTGGAAAGCAGCAGAACCAGAACTAGAAAAAAGAGCAGAGGACTATGTAATCTCTCCATGCCTCCCATCTGGGGAACAGAACCTGGTGGCACCAGCGCCATCTTAGCCAGGCAGTGCCAGAGTTGGTGGCTGCTGGCACCACAGCTTCCAGAGACCTCTAGAAAGAAACTGTGGATTTTTGTGAGGTCTTTGACTACAGACCATCAGTGAAAGCAGTCAGAACTTTGCTCCACCAGGGACAGGACCTGGTTGGATCTGGATACTGCAGCTGCAGCTGAACCCATCTCTTCCAACAGTGATCTGGAGAAGCAATCAGGGAGCAGCAAGCAGCACTGATCGGGACTGTAAGTTAATCAACCATTCCAGCAAGAAATGGCCATGGCTGGAGATAGGGACTTGTGTGGCAAGGAAATAGACTAGCAGGGGCCTGAGACTGCAAATCACCCCTGTAGAGGTGGGGGTGGTGACTACTATTGTACATAGCAGAAACCTAATTTAGTAGATAGCCCCTAGAGGCAGGAGAGAAGGAACTGCAGTCAGCAGTTTGAGGATCCCTTGTAGAGTCCCTAGAGATCACCCTGGGACATCTATCACTGGTGTCTGGGGAAGATAGCTCAGCCTACTGAGTTACAGGCTCTGAAAGCAGTGAACTTGTGCCTGGCCATGTTTGGGTGCTACAAGCACCAGCACAAACAGCAGAGGCCAGTAAGCCCCCCCCCCGAGAGTGTGGTACCATAGGATGGGGTGGTGTCCCTGGGAATAAGGAATAGAACCACCCAAGCCCCCAACTTGGAACTGTAGAATCTCTCCCTGCCAGACCTTAGGCCTAGGGCAGAGAGCAGCAGCAGCACTATCTGGACAAGAATGCACCAAGAGGCCAAGGGCCCAGAAGGGTATCACTTGATCCCAGCCACAAGCTGGGAATTCAGTACTGTCTCTGCCAGCAGAATTTGTACCTGGCATGCATGTATGCTAGTGACTGAAAGTACCTCACATGACCATAACAAGCAGACCTGGAGTGGTGTCCCAGGGGCCATCAAAGCTCAGTGAGCAAGGCCATAAATTTAGAACATAACAATTGCCAGCTTTGCTGAGCCTAAGCCCACAGGTCACAGAGGCCAGAGGTCAGCACTCTGCAGTATTATTGGCCTACAATCAGCAGGGGAGCAGAAATCTCTGGGGTGCATTAAATCCCAACCAGCAGTCTACAGGCTCTGAATAGAACATCATAATCTTGGGCCTTGTGGAGTTTGGGCCAGGAGAACACAGTGATCTGCACCCAATCAGAGACTCCTGTTTGCCCACACTAAGAACTATATCTAGTTAAAGAGGGTCTGGGGGACAAACTCAAAACTTTGATTACCTGAATCAGTTTGGTAGAGATGAAGATATACCCCTAGAATAGACCTTATATAAAGGGATAACAAATAAACACAGGACTCACACATAAAGAGCAAGAAGATACCAAGACAACAGAAACAAAAACTCCAGAACTCTAAAAATATGAGAACAAGGAATAATGAGGAAATAATAAATCCCCACAACTCAACAACAATGGATATCACCAATACTACAAGAAATTCAAGAAGGAGAATTCCGAATTTTGATCTTCAGTATGATGAAAGGCCTCAAAGGAAGTGTACAGGAAATGAAGGAGTAAATTGAGAAAGAATGAAAAAGAGGCTCTGAATGAAATGAAGGAGTCAATAAATGAAATGAAGACAACAATAGAAACCAATTCTGGAATGCTAGAGCACATGGAAAACAGAATATTACTCTTGGAATACAGTTCACTCAAAATCTAGAAGACATTACAACAACACAACCTATATATCCAACAAATATGAGACAATATGAAACATCCAAATTTACTGATAAAAGGCATTGAAGAAGGTCTAGAAGCACAGATGAAGGGTATTAGAAACCTCTTCAAAGAAATAATTTTAGATAATTTTCCAAACATAGAAAAAGACTTGGATATCTATGTGCAGAAGACATACGGAACACTGTTAGACAAGATCAAAGAAGGATCTCCCCATGCCACATAATAATAAAAATGACTAACAAAGAGTCCAAGGAAAGAATCTCAAAAGCAGTAAGAACAAAAGTATGGGTGAAATTCAAGGGCAAAACAATAAAAATCACTCCAGACTTCACAACCCAAGTCCTGAATGCCAGGAGGGACTGGTATGAAGTACTCCAGACCTTGGAAGAAAACAATTTCTAACCAAGACCTATATATCCAGCAAAGATATCATTCAAAATTGATGGATAAATAAACATGCTCCAAAATAAGCAGAATCTTTAAAAATTCATGACTACCAAGCCAGCACTAGAGAGAATACTCAAAGAAATAAATCGTAATGAAGAAAAAAGAAGCAAATTCTAGAACCAGAGAAGAGGCGAACTCCACCAGGTGGGCAACTAAGCAAAGGAGAAATAACACTATATCAAACAGAATATAGAACACAAAATGACAGGGAACAAAAATCATATTTCAATAATAACACTGAATGCCAAAGGTCTTATTTCTCCAATTAAGACATAGGCTGGCAACATATATTAAAAAACATAATCCAACTATATGCTGCTTGAAGAAACTCACCTTACAGCCAAAGATATCCATACACTAAAGGTGAAAGGATAGCCAGGCATGGTATAATAGGGTTGGGGGTATAGCTTGGAGGTAGAATGCCCCTGAGTTCAATCCCCAGTACTACAAATAAAATAATATAGGTGAAAGGATGTAAAAATATATACCATGCAAATAGGGACTGAAAACAGGAAGAGGTAGCAACACTTATATCTGGAAAAACAGACTTTAAGCTAAAATGAATCAGAAGAGACAAAGCAGGGCACTTCTTATTAATAAAAGGAACAATCCAGCAAGAATATATAATGATAGTAAACACTTATGCCCCAAATGTGGATTCATCCACATTTGTAATACAAACTCTTTGAGACATTAGGTCTCAAATAGACCCAAATATAATAAAATTAGGAGACTTCAACACACCACTAGATTGATCTTCCAGACAAAAGATGAGTCCAATTCCAAAGCCAACAGAAAACAGGAAGTAATGAAAATCAGAGCAGAAGTAAATGAAATAGAGAATTAAAAAAAAATACATAGGATCAACAAATCAAAAAGCTAGTTCTTTGAAAAGATTAACAAGATTGACAAACCCTTAACCAACCTAACCAAAAGAAAAAAAGAATAAACTCAAATCATATATGAAAAAGGAGACATCACCACAGATAGTAGAGAAATTCAAAGAACCATCAGAAATTATTTTGGAAAAAAAAAATATTTTGAAAAGTTATAATCCAGTAAACTGGAGAACATGGAAGAAATCAGCAGATTTCTAAACATATACAACCTACCAAAATTGAACCAAGAGGATACTGAAAACCTAAACCAACAAATAGCAAGCAAAGAAAAGAAACAGCAATAAAAATTCTGCCATAAAAGAAAAGCTCACGTCCATATGAGTTTCCAGTTGAATTCTACAAAACCTTTACCAAAGAACTAGTCCCAATACTTCACAACTTATTCTGTGTAATCGAAACAGATGGAATTCTTTCAAATTCCTTCAGTGAGGCCAGTATCACATTAATACCAAGACCGAATAAAGATCCCTCAAGAAAAGAATTACAGACCAATATCATTGATGAATATAGATGCAAAAATTCTAAACAAAATACTTGCCATGCGCATTCAAAACCACATCATGAAGATTGTGAACCATGACCAAGTTGGTTTCATCCCAGGAAAGCAAGGCTGGTTCAACATACAGAAATCAATACATGTTATTCACCACATAAATAGAACTAAGAACAAAAATCACATTATCATATCAATAGATCCTGAAAAAGCATTTGGCATAATCCAACACCTATTCATGCTAAAAACATTGCAGAAAATTGGAATAGAAGGAACATATTTTAACATCATTAAAGCAATATATAATAAACCCCAAGCCAATATCATATTGAATGGGGAAAACTGTAGGAATTCCCTTTAAAATCAGGAAGAAGACACGGATGCCCACTATCACCACTACTTTTCAATATAGTCCTCGAGACTCTTTCCAGAGCAATAAGACATGAGAAGAATATCAAAGGAATTCAAATGGGAAAATAGTTAAAAATTATCTTTATTTGCAGATGACATACCCTATATCTAGAAGATAAAAAAAAAACTCACCCAAAAGATTACCAGAGCTGATTAAAAAATTCAGCAAAGTAGCAGGATACAAAACCAATCTAAAATAATCAGTAGCTTTTCTATATGCTAACCATGAATCCACAGAGAAAGAAACACAGAAAACAATTCCATTCACAATAACCTCAAAACCAATAAAATAAACCTACTGAAAGAAGTAAAAGACCTCTACAATGGAAATTATAAAACAGTAAAGAAAAAAATTGAAAAAGATCTTGGAAAATGGAAAGATCTCTCTTGCACTTGGATATGCAGAATAAATATCATCAAAATGGCCATTCTACCAAAAGTGTATTGCAGAATCAATGCAATATCCCTATCAAAATACCAATGTCATTCTTCATAGACTTAGAAAAATTTATCATAAATTTCATATGGAAAAACAAAAGACTCAGAATTGCCAAAGAAATTCTCAGCAATAAGAACCATACAGGAAGTATCACAATTCCTTACTTCAAATTATACTATAGAGCTATAGTAATTAAAACAGCATGATATTGGCACAAAAACAGGCACATAGACCAATGGAACAGAATAGAAGATACAGAAACAAATCCACACACTTATGGTCAATTGATCTTCAACAAAGGGGCCAAACACATACACTGGAAAAGACAGCCTTTTCGACAAAGAGTGTCTTTTGTTGGGAAAGCTGGTTATCCATTTGTAGAAAAATGGAACTAAATCCATACCTCTCACCCTGCACAGGAGTCTATTTGAGATGAATCAAAGACCTGGAAATTAGAGTGGAGATAGTGAAGCTACTAAAGGAGAGCATAGTTTCAGCTTTCTGATATATAGGCAAAGGTAGAAACTTCCTCAGCAATACCCCCAAAGCTCAGGAAATAAAAACAAGAACTAATAAGTGAGATGGCATTAAATTAAGAAGTTTCTGCACATCAAATGAAACCATCAAGAATCTAAAGAGAAAGCCTATGGAATGAGAGATCTTTACCAGCTATTCCTCTGACAGAGGATTGCTGGGGTCCAGCCCTAGCAGGAGTCGGGAGTCCATCGACAGGTGGGGAAGGAGACGAGGTCGTGAGAATACGTACATCAAATGTAGTGATGAAGCGCATCTACTTTATTGTTCACAAGCAGCTGGTTTTATACATTTCATACAGCAGAGAAGCACATAGAACAGGGAAGTTTATGGACAGGTCATCTGACAGTTTGACGATAGCAAACTTGTTTTGTTTTTCTAAAAGTTTTTACATCAGTATATAATGGTTTTATTTTGACTCTGGTACAAAGCAGTGTTAAAGATTAACGAGGAATAGGCCTGTGTACATTGGTCTAAGCTAGGGAGTTTTTGGTAAATCACCTG
>PVLC010020056.1:11262-29836 GCA_004027655.1 Graphiurus murinus | reverse complement strand
TTTTTTATTCTTTATTTTGAAACCGGGTCTCACTAAGTTGTGGAGTGCCTCACTAGGTAGCTGAGGCTGGCCACGAACCCGGATCCTCCGGTCTCAGCCTCCCGAATGCTGGGATTACAAGCGTGCGCCACCACCACGCCCGGCTTATCTTTGATTTCTTTAAGCAATTTTGTGTCCTTTTTTTGGTATACAAGTCTTTTTCCTTTTTTAGTTATTAGGTATTTTTTCTTATGTTTGACACATAATATGTGTACATACCTTTGAGATACAATATAATGCTTTGATTCATGAGTAGTAATCAACTTACAGTGATTAGCGTATCATTATCTTAAACTTTTATCACTTTTTGATAAGTCTGTTCAAATTTCTCTTTTCTAGCTATTTTGAAATAAATACTATATTATTGTTACTTATATTTACCCTATTGTGCTGTAACACTGGAACTTATTGTACCTATCATTTGACCGTTTCTTCTCTCCTCTCCTGTTTTCCTCAATCACTGAGAGTCTATTCTTTCAACTTCTGTGAGATCAGTTTTTTTAGGTTCCACTTACAAGTGAGATGATGTATTTGTCTGTCTTTGGTTCATTTATTTCACTTAACATAATGTCCTCCAGGTCCATTTATATCAGTACAAATGACAGGGTTTCATCTCTTTATGGTTGAATGGTATTCTACTGTATATAGATAGACCATACCAAGTTTTTTTTTTTTCCCTTTTTCCTTTTTTTTTTTTTTTTTTTGTGTGTGTGTGGGGGGGGCACTGGGGATTGAACCCAGGAGCATTCTACCTGTGAGCCACACCCTCAGCCCGATTTTATCTTATTTGGAAACAGGATCTCACTGAGTTGTGGAGGGCCTTGCTAAGTTGCCAAGGCTAGCTTCGAACCTGCGATCCTCCTGTCTCAGCCTCCCAAGTACTGAGATTACAAGTGTGCACCACCGCGCCCGACTAGATACCAGATTTTCATTATCCATTATTCTGTTGATGAACAGTTAGATTGGTTCCATATTCTGGTTATTATAAAGAGTACTGTAATAAACATGGAAGTTTAGGTGTCTTTTTGTGTGTGGGGGGGGGGGTACTGGGGATTGAACTGGGCGTTCTACCTCTGAGCTACACCCCCAGCCCTATTTTTTATTCTTTATTTTGAAACCGGGTCTCATTAAGTTGCAGAGTGCCTCACTAGGTAGCTGAGGCTGGCTGCGAACCTGGATCCTCCAGTCTCAGCGCCACCACGCCCGGCTAGAAGTTTAGGTGTCTTTTTGACATGTTAATTTTATCTCCTTTGGGTTTATAAGTCCTATGGTAGTTCTATTTTTATTTTTTTTTGAGAACTTACCATACTATTTTTTGTGTCTGTGTATGTGTGGTGCTAGGGATCGAATCCAGGGGCATTCTACCTGTGAGCTACATTCCCAGCCATATTTTGTTTATTTTATTTTTTTTTTATTTTGAAACAGACTTGCTAAGTTACTGAGGCTGGCTTCAAACCCATGATCCTTCTATCTCAGCCTCCCTACTGGAAATAGAAGCGTGTGCCACCACACCTTGCCGTGTTGATTTTTCCATTTGCCTATACAAAGACTTTGTAGTTTGATAAAGTCTTGTTTGCCAATTTTGGGTGTTTTTTTGTTGCGTGTGCATTTTGGGTTATATCTCAAAAAAATATTGCCCAGGCCAGCATACTGAAAGTGTTTCTCCTATGTTTTCTTCTAGTAGTTTTTTAGTTTGTTTGTTTATTATTTATTTATTTATTTGTGTGTGTGTGTGTGTGTGTGTGTGTGTGTGTGTGTGTGTATGTGTATGTATGGTGCTGGGGATTGAACTCAGAGGCATTCTACCTTTGAGCTACACCCCCAGCCTTCCAAGTATTGAGAATACAGGCATGTGCCACCACGCACGGCCAGGTCTTATGTTTAAATCTTTAAACCACTTTGAGTTGATACTTATAAGTGGCGAGTCACCTCAAAACATACCACAAAACTTTGATAATCAAAACAGTATGATAAGCCAGGTACAGTGGCACACGCTTGTAATCCCAGTACTTGGGAGGTTGAGACAGGAGGATTACAGGTTTGAAGCCAACCTCAGCAACTTAGTGAGACCCTCTACAACTTAGTATGACCCTGTTTCAAAATAAAATAGGAATGAGGATATAGGTCAGAGGTAGAATGCTCCTGGTTTCAATTCCAACTACCACTAAAGGGGGGGAAAAAAAACAAACGAGTATGGCATTAAAAAAATGATTCACAAGATGGTCGTGGTGGAGCACGCTTATAATCCCAGCATTTGGCAGGCTGAGACAGGAGGATCTGGGTTCGTGGCCAGTCTCAGCTACTTAGTGAGGCACTCCACAACTTAGTGAGACCCTGTTTCAAAATAAAGAATAAAAAATAGGGCTGGGGTTATAGCTCGGAGGTAGAATGCCACTGAACTTCTGCAAAAAAAAAAAAAATCACAAGCCATTGTAACAGGAGTCCAGAAATAGTCTCATGCATTTATTTTATTTATATATTGTGGTACTTATTAACAGATTCATATTCATCTTATATCATCTTATATATTGTTCTATATATCCTATAGAAAATAAAAAGTGAAATTACAAACCAAAATTATAATACTGGTTTTTATATTTGTTTATGTATATACCTTTGCCAGAAGTATTTTCTATCATTGTTTGGGTTTGAGTTACCATATAGCCTTCTTTCATTTTAAGGCGAAGGATTCTGTTTAGTGCCTGTTATAGGGACTATTGGTAATGAACTCCCTCAGCACTCTTTTTTGTTGTTGTTGCTGGGGTTTGAACCCAGGGACATTCTAGCTCAGAGCTACATCTCCAGCCCCACTTTATTTATCTGTCTTGTCTGTTTATATTTATTTATTTATTTAATTTATTGTGGTACTGAGGGTAGGACTCAGACTTTCTACGCCTGGGCTATACCCCCATCCCTATTTAATTTTTATTTGGAAACAAGGTCTTGCTAAGTTAATGAGAACCTCAGTAAGTTGCTGAGGCTGACTTTGAACCTATAATCTTCCTGTCTCAGCCTTCCAAGTACTGGGATTACAGGCATGTGCCACCACGCCCAGCTTATTTTTTTTATCATTTACTTATTTATTTATTTAGTACTGGGGATTAAACCCAGGGCATTCTACCTCCAAGCTATACCCCCATCCCAATTTTATTTCTTATTTAAAAACATGATCTAACTAGGCTGCTGAGAGCCTCCCTAAGTTGCAAAGGCTGGCTTTGAACCTGCAATCCTCCTGTCTCAGTCTCCTGAGTACTAGGATTATAGGTTTGTGCCACCGCACCCAGTTTGTTGTTTTTTGTTTTGTTTTGTTTTTTATTTATTTTTTTTATTTTTTTGTGGTACTGGAGATTCAACCAGGGGCATTCTACCTCTGAGCTGTACCCCCAGTCTTATTTTTTATTCTTTATTTTGAAACAGGGTCTCACTAAGTTGCGGAGGGCCTCACTAAGTAGCTGAGGCTGACCGTAAACCTGGATCCTCTGGTCTCAGCCTCCCAAGTGCTGGGATTACAAGCGTGCACCACCACACCTGGCTTATTTTTTATTTTGAAATAGGGTCTCACTAAGTTGCAGAGGACCTCACTAAGTTGCTGAGGCAGGCCATGAACCTGCGATCCTCCTGTCTCAACCTCCCATGTACTAGGAGTACAAGTGTGTACCACCATGCCCATCTCTCCCTCAACCTCTGAATATTTTAATTTCTCCCTCATTAATTTTTTTTCTTTTTTTCAGTACTGGGAATTGAACCCAGGGGGATTTTACCTCAGAGAAACAGGTTCTTGCTTAGTTGCTGAGGTTCTTGCTACGTTGCTGAGGCTGGCCGTGAATCCAGATCCTCTTGTTTCAGCCTCCCAAGTACTGGCATTACAAGCATGTGCCACCATACCCGACTGCTCTTCTTCATTTGTAAAGGACAGTTCTACTGGGTATAGAATTCTCAGTTGACAATTTTTTTTTTTTTTTGCGGTACTGGGGATTGAACTCGGGGACATTCTACCTCCAAGCTACACCCCCAGTCCTATTTTTTTATTCTTTATTTTGAAATGGGGTCTCACTAAGTTGTGGAGTACCTCACTAAGTAGCTGAGACTGGCCATGAACCCAGATCCTCCAGTCTCAGCCTCCCAAGTACTGGGATTATAAACATGCGCCACCACACCCAGCTTCATTTTGAACTTTAAATTTATCGTTCTGTTGACTTCTGGCCTGTAATGTTTCTGCTAAGAAATTGACTGAAAATCTTACTGGGAATCCTTTGTATGTTACAAATTACATTTCTGTTACTAGTTTCAGGATTATTTTTTTTTGCCCTTTAGCAGTTTGATTATAATGCATCTCAGTGTAGTTCTTTGATTTTACTCTACCTGCAGTTCCTTGAGCTCTTTGTTTTATAGATTCATGTCTCATCAGATTTTGTAGGATTTATGCTTTTCTTCAAGTCTCCCTGCTACCCTCTTCCTCTTCTGTAACTCTCATATGTTGGTTGGCTTGATAGTGTCCCATAAGTTCCTTAGGCTATTTCACTTTTCTTCATTCTTGCTTTTCTCTTCCTCAGGATAATTTCAATTGCCCTATCTTCAAATTTGCTGATTCTTTCTTCTGCCTATTCAGATCTGCAGTTATACCCCTTTCATGGTTTTTTCCCCCTTTAGTTAGTGAACTTTTCAATACAAAATATAAAACTCTTTGGTCTTGTTTTATTTTGTCACTAGGGATTGAACCCAGGGGGCACTCTACTTCTCATCCAGACCCCAGGCCTTTTTTTTTTTTTTTTTTTTTTTTTTTTTTTTTTTTTTTTTTTTTTTTTTTTTTTTTTTTTTTTTTTTTTTTTTTTTTTTTTTTTTTTTTTGTGGTGCTGGAAATTGAATCCAAGGGACATTCTACCTCCAAGCTACACCCCTAACTCTATTTTTAAAATTTATTTATTTATTTTTGAAATAGGGTCTTGCTAAGTTGCTGACAGTCTCACTATGTTGCCAAGTCTGGCTTCAGACCTGCAGATCTTCCTGTCTCAACCTCCTAAGTACTAGAATTACAGGCATGCACTACCATGCCCAGCTCACCGGTGCTTTTTATACTCTTTGTATATAGATACCATTATTGTATCATTTTCCAAATTTCCTCTAGTTGTTTTTGTTTTCTTTAACTCTTTGTGCGTGTGTGTGTGGTACTGGGGATTGAACCCAGGGTATTTTACCTCTGAGCCACACACCCCCAAACCCTATTTTGTATTCTTGATTTTGAAACAGCCTCACTAGGTTACTGAGGCTGGCCCCGAACCTGCAATCCTCCTGTCAGCCTCCCAAGTACTGGGATTATAAGTGTACACCACCACGCCTGGGTTCTTTAACTCTTTGAGCATATTTAAGATAGTTGTTTTAAATTTTTTTTACTAAGTCCAATATCTGTGCTTCTTTAGGAATAGTTTCTCCACTGCTTTCTTCCTTTGAATGGATCTTATTTTTTGTTCTTCCTTTGAATGTCTGGTGGTGTTTTTGTTTTTGTTTTTTAATACTGGGGATTGAACTCAGGGGCATTCTACCTCCGAGCTACACCCCCAGCCCTATTTTTTTTTTTTATTCTTTATTTTGAAACCGAGTCTCACTAAGTTGCGGAGTGCCTCACTAGGTAGCTGAGGCTGGCCGCGAACCCAGATCCTCCAGTCTCAGCCTCCCAAATGCTGGGATTACAAGCGTGCGCCACCACGCCCGGCTTCTGGTGGTGTTTTTGTTGAAACTTGGGCATTTGGAAAAAAGTAGATTGGATTTGCTGAAGCATTCCTTCATTATTGAGTAACTGGATATACTCTGAGCCTGAGATGAAGGATTAAGGTCATTTTAGCTCTTTCCTGGGCTTGCATCTTGCCTGGACCTGAGTGTGGTTTTGTCAGTTCTTCTATATACAGCTCTTTTTAGTTGCTTTAGTTTCCCAAAGAATGTCAACCTGGCTTCTCTAGGCTTCAGGTGGTCCAGTGTATTTCTTGACAAGTCATTCCTTGTCCAGGCATCTGCTACACTTAGGGTGCTCCTGCAGCTTTCCTGAGCAGCACACACTGTGTCTCCTCTGCCTGAAAGGGAAGGCAAAACTAGTCCATCAGCCAATGCCAAGTAGATTACAGTGTACCCAAAAGGTTTGTTGTCCTCCCTCAGGTTGGAGGGAAGAAATTAGGTACTGTATTTCTGCTTCTGGAGTGAGACCATGTACACCCTGATGGAAACTAGGCAAGGGCAAGTAAAAGTGCCACAGAATTTCCTATTATTTTGAGTGTGATTCAGTTTTCCTTGATTAGGCATTTTCTTGATTGCTGTAGGCCTTTGTTTCCCAGAGTTCCCATAAGATTATTTTAGCCAGTTTTGGTTATTTTTTCACAAGTCCATGGGGGAGTAAGGGCTTCCTTTTGTACTATTTTGCTGATACTATTCCATGTACATGTATATTAGGAATATACTATAGCTTACCAAAAGGACCATTTCTCATGTAAAGGAGGTCACTTTCAGAGGTTATAGGTGCAATTACCAAATGGCATACCTCTTTACCTTCCGAGCCTGTATCATACTTTCTTCAGTGTTGGCAGACTTTACTTTTTAGGAGCCATATTTGATTTGGGGAAAGTAATGGGAAGTCATTTTGTTTTAAAGAATGAAATGGCTTGAATAAGTTACGCATTACAGTTTTTAGTCATATTTTTAATTGCTATAATAAGATAATTACACCATAGATGCATAAAAGGTTTTGAGTAATGAGGTATAAATAATGAAGTAACTATATAGCCTTCCTGATTATTTTTGAGAGTATAGTTAATTGATGTCTAAATTCTGGCTTGGTAACGTCTTTTTTTTTTTTTTTTTTTTTTTTGCGGTACTGGGGATTGAACTCAGGGGCATTCTACCTCTGAGCTACACCCCCAGTCCTATTTTTATTCTTTATTTTGAAACAGGGTCTCACTAAGTTGTGTGTAGAGTACCTCACTAAGTAGCTGAGCTAGCCAGGAACCCAGATCCTCCTGTCTTAGCCTCCCGTGTACTGGATGTACTGGGATTACAAGTGTGTGTCACCATGACCAGCATGGTAATATCTGTTTTAAAACCTCATTTTAGAAAGCCCCACATGGTAGCACATGCTTGTAATCCCAGTACTTCAGAGACTGAGACCTGAGGATCCAGGTTTGCGACCAGCCTCAGCTACTTAGGCCCTCTGCAACTTAGACCCTGTTTTAAAATAAAGAATAAAATATAGGACTGGGGGTGTAACTTGGAAGTGCAATGCCCCTGAGTTCAATCCCCAGTACCACAAAAAGAATAAATAAATAAATAAAAATGAAAATAGTAAAACCTCATTTTAGAGCTGGGCATGGTGGTGCACACCTGTAATCCCAGGATTTGGGAAGTTGAGATAGGAGGATCACAGGTTTGAGGACAGCCTCAGCAAGCAGTGAGACTCTTCAACCTAGTGAGACCCTGTTTCCAAATAAAATCAGGCTGGGAGTGTAGCTCAAAGGTAAAAATGCCTCTGGGTTTAATCCCCAGTGCCACAAAAAAATAAAACCTCGTTTTATTCTCACATAATTTGTTTCTACTGATGGAACTTTTAAAATAACAGGTGTATCCTTGCAAAAAGTTGGTATAGATGTGTGTGTGTGTGTGTGTGTGTGTGTGTGTGTATGTTCTGGGGATTGAACCCAAGAGCATTCTATCTCTGAGCTACACCCCCAGCCCTATTTTATTTTTTTTATTTTGAAACAGAATCTCTCTAAATTGCTTAGGGCTTCACTAAGTTGCTAAGGCTGGCCCCGAACCTATGATCCTCCTATCTCTACATCCCAAGTACTGGGAATACAGGTGTGCGCCACCACCATACCCATCTAAGTACGTCTCTGTTAAGGGCACAAGAGACTACAGAGTGCATACTGTAAGGATTTCACTCAGTGTTACATGGATCATTCTAGACTCTCTACCTCTAATTCTATGACAGCTGTATCTATTACATGATAACTATATCTTTTTACAAAATTTGCTTTTTCTCTAATGTATGTATATATAGCCTTCAACTGTGATACATTTCAGTCCATTTGAATTCCTCATTGAACCCTGTTATATGTTGTTTATTAACTAATAAAATTACCTTTTCATCCAGGTGTGGTAGGTAGTGCACCCTTATAATCCCAGCTACTCAGGAGGCTAAGGCAGGAAGATCCCAAGTTTGAGGCCAGCCTGGGCAATTTAGTGAAACTGTCTCAAAAATAAAAAGATCTGGGGATGCCAGGTGTGGTGGTATGTGCCTGTAATCCCTGTATTTGGGAGACTGAGAAAAGAGGATTGCAGGTTCAAGGCTAGCCTCAGCAGCCTAGCAAGACTCTCAGCAAAAAAATAAGACCCTGTTTCAAAATAAAAAATAAAAGCTAGGGGTGATGGCCCATGCTTGTAATCCCAGTACTTGGGAAGCTAAGTCAGGAGGATCACAGGTTCAAGGACAGCCTCAGCAAGTAGTGAGACTCTCATCAACCTAGTGAGACCCTGTTTCAAAATAAAAATAAAACAGAATTGTGGGGTATAGCTTAGGTAGAATGCCCCTGGGTTTAATCCCCAGTACCACAAAAATAAAATAGGGCTGAAGGTGTAGCTCAGAGGTAGAAAGCCCCTGGGTTCAATCCCCAGAACCACAAAAGAGGGGAAAAAAATGTCTAGGAATGTAACTCAGTGGAACAGCACTTGCCTAGCGTTTGCATGAATCTGGATTCAGTCCCAAGATCTGCAAAAATAAATAAAATAAAACTACCCTTTCAGATATGTTTGTTATTTTATGTCTCATTTAACTATGTTATTTAAGTTCACCTAGTGGAACTGACTTTTCAAATACTCTTTAGTGATAATAAATTCACTTTTCTGTAATTTTTTATGAAATGCTGCAAAATAACTTTGGTGTCTTAAATGAAGGAAAAAGAACTTGTGTGAAGAACTTGTAAGAAATACAGATGATTATTTGTCAAATTTAATAGTAGCTAAAAGCTACATTGAAGAGAAAAAAAATGATTTGGATGCAGCCATGAAGATAGCAAGAGAATTAAAATCAGCACCTTCTCTGAGGACATACTGTGACCTGAGTCAGGTAATTTTAATAACTTACGATTTGAATGAGTTCTATGGTAGCATATTTGAGTATGTTGGAATATGGTGTTTTTAAGAAGAATTTGTTTCTTTTTTTGTGTGGTACTGGGGATGGCATCCAGGGGCATTCTACCTCCCAGCTACACCCCCAGCCCTACTTTTTATTCTTTATTTTGAAACAGGGTCTCACTAAATTGCAGAGGGCCTCACTAAGCTGCTGAGGCTCACCTCAAACCCAGATCCCCCTGTGTCAGCCTCCCAAGTACTGGGATTACAAGCATGCTCTACCACGTCCGGCTCCTTGTTTTCTTTTTCCTTTTTTCTCTGTGTGTGTTTGTTACACTGGGGATTCAACCAAGGGAAATTCTACCTCTGAGCTACACTCCCAACCCTTTTTATTTTGAAACAGGGTCTAGCTAAGTTACTGAGGGTCTAAATTGCTGAAGCTGGCATTGAACCTGCAGTCCTCCTCTCTTAGCCTTCCATGTACTGGGATTACGGGCATGCACCACCATGCCTAAGAATTTGTTTTTCTAACTAATCTATACAGATGCTCCTTGACTTGGGATGTATTTACATACAGTGGGTTTATACCTTGATAAATATCTAAGTCAAAACTATGTTTAATACAACTAACTTACCCAGCATGACATCTTAGCACGCAGTATACTGTGGAATGTAATTTGTTTACTCTCATGATCATGGGGCTCACTGCCACTGTTCATCATGTTGAGAGAGAATTTGACTACTCACTAGCCCAGAGAAAAGATCCACATTTAAAAATCAAAGTATGAAGCCGGGCGTGGTGGCGCACGCTTGTAATCCCAGCATTCGGGAGGCTGAGACCGGAGGATCTGGGTTTGCGGCCAGCCTCAGCTACCTAGTGAGGCACTCCGCAACTTAGTGAGACTTGGTTTCAAAATAAAGAATAAAAAATAGGGCTTGGGGGTACAGCTCGGAGGTAGAACGCCCCTGAGTTCAACCCCCAGTACTGCAAAAAATAAAAAATAAAAATAAAAATCAAAGTATGGCTTCTATGAACCCATATTTTCTAAAGTTGAAAAATCAAGTCAAACTGCCATAAATCAAAGACCATCTATATTGGCATGAATTTAGAATTCGTATTCTAAGACAAACATTAAATTTGTTTAAGCCAAGCATGGTGGTGCACACTTGTAATCCCAGTACGTAAGAGGCTGAGATAGGAGGATTGCAGATTCACAGTGAGCCTCAGCAACCTGGTGAGGCCCTCTGCAACTTACTGAGACCCTGTTTCAAAATAAAGAATAAAAGAGGGCTGGGGAAGTAGCTCAGAGGTGGAATGCCCCTGGGTTTGATCCCTAGTGCCACTAACTAAATTTGTTTAGAGTTTTGGTTTGTTTTGTTTTTCTGGTACTGAGGATTGAACGCAGGGCCATTCTACCTTAGTTACATCCCCAGCCCTATTTTTTAATTCTTTATTTAGAAACAGGGTCTCACTAAATTGTGGAGGGCCTAAGTGACTAAGGCTGGCTGCAAACCTGCGACCCTTCTGTCTCAGCCTCTCAAGTACTGGGATTACAAGCGTGCACCATCACACCCGGCTCTGTTTAGAGTGTTTATTATTTGCTACCACTTAGGAAAATAGTGTAGTAAGGTCTTCATAACAAATTATCTGAGAGCAAATAGAATAAAATGAAATAAATAATAGGTATAGCTTGGAGGTAGAATGCTCCTGGGTTCAATCCCCAGTACTGCAAAAAATCTTTTTTACATATTGTTATTACATACCTTATTTACATATTGTTACAGATGTGATACAACATTAGCAAAAGCATCCTGTTTACAGAACTTGTAGTCTTCCCTGCCTTTTCCTTCCCATGGTGTTCCCTGAAAAGGAAGTGTAAGCAGGTGTGTTAGTGTTGCCCTGATTAATCCCCACCCAGGAACTTTCCTAAGAGCTGGTCTTAGTCCCATGTTCGCGTTTATCATCCATAGATGTCCACTCAGATTTCATCCTGGACCTACTGAGAAATTTAATTCAAGATTCTGTTGAAGTTTTTATCTCCTTCTCCCAGAATGTGCAAGTCAGAGACAGGTTGCTTCAGCTTTCTACTCTCATCTAATCTTATGCTTAGGGGCCAGAATCAGCAAATATAGAAACATCTGTCTTATAAGAAAGTTTGGCAAGATAAAATTAACCATAGATCCTCTTTGCTAATTTCTACCTAACTCTAAGGATATAGATTCTGCTCTATCTTTATTTTTAATTTTTGTTTGGAAATAGAATTTCACTAGGTTGCTGAAAGTCTATCTTGCTGAGGTTGGCCTTGAACCAGTGATCCTTCCAAGTACTGGAATTACAGGCATGTGTCACCATGCCCATTTTCTATCAGTCCAGTCAGTCCTCAGGGTCTCATTTCAGGCTGAACTAAAATATAAGAAAAGCCATTTACCTGCCTCTAAAGTCTCTAACTTTAAATGAAAGGTGAAGTTGACCACCATCTTACTTGGTCTGACCTTTCCTCTAGCTATAATTCTGAAAACATTAATAGTCCTTTTCCTGTGTATTACATGTGAGACCCTAGGTTGGGGGGAAAAGTGATAAAATGTGGTATTCATGCTTAGTTTTCTTAAGATGAGAGAGAGGGGAGGGGAAAATTAATGAGAAAATATTAGAAGATAACAAAACAGGTATAAGCTGGGCATGGTGGTGCACACATGTAATCCCAGTACTTGGGAGGCTGAGACAGGAGGATCACAGGTTCACGGCCGGCCTCAGCTACTTAGTGAGGCTGTCCACAACTTAGACCCTGTTTCAAAATAAAGAATAAAAATTAGTACTGGGGATGTAGCTCAGAGGTAGAATGCCCTTGGGTTCCATTCCTAGTACTGGGGGCGGGGGGCAGGTGCAAAAGAAATTGACCAGATTTTTTCCTGATCATGTAGCCATATCCCATTTATTGGTTGGTATCTGTTAATATGAATCTCCAGAAGAGTTTTAAATCTTTTAGGGAGGCTGAGACAGGAGAATCGCAGGTTCACAGCCGACTTTGGCTACTTAGTGAGGCCTTCTACAACTTAGTGAGACCCTGTTTCAAAATAAAGAATAAAAAATAGAACTGGGGATGTAGCTCAGAGGTAGAATCCTCCTGGGTTCAATCCCCACTACCACAAAATAAATCTTTTAGGGGTAAAATTCAAAGTACTTTTTTTTGCATCCCTTTTAGTGCCCCAAATCAGATCTCGAATACATTAGTTAAACACATAAAACATAGTCTTCCTTCTAGAATCTTATTCTTTCAGCAGGATTTATGACAAAAGAAAATCACACATAAATAACATACCTCTTTTGGTTCTAGATCATCCGGACTTTGAAGTTAACATTTGAGAGTGAATTGTCACAAGTTAGTTCTCTAAAACCACGGAACCCTCCCAGGTGAGTTAAGTCATAATTCACAGGAGACTATAACAAGTGTAAAAATATATTGGAGCTGGGTGTGGTAGTGCACACCTCTTATCCCAGTACTTGGGAGGCTGAGACAGGAAGATCACAGGTTTGTGGCCAGCCTCAGCAACTTAGACCCTGTTTCAAAGTAAAAAATAGGGCTGGGGTTGGGGTTGGTGGCTCAGAGGTAGAATGCCCCTGGGTTCCATCTCTAGTATCTCACACACACACACACACACACACACACACACACACACACACAAAAGAATGTATTAAGAGTCTAAATTTATTAAAATAGCAAACAATTATAATTTGAAATTTGGGGTCAAATATGTTTCCAAAACTAAGAACCAAAATAAAATTACTGTAATTTATGATAAATTAGAAAGGTATTTAAATGTTTTTGTTATTTTATTGTCAAAAACTGATTTATGATTAGAGAAAGCATTAACTTGTGAAAGAACATTTGTTTATATGCTAATGTTTTATTTTAGGTTGAATATGAATTGCAGTGAGATTATCTGCATGTTGAACAGCATGGGAAAGATTGACTTTGAAGTCTCAACTAAGTAAGTATTTTAAGAATGGCAACATGTCATTAATATCTGACAGTACTTGTGTTATTTAAGAGAAAAGTTGATGCTTAGTGTTGCATACTCTCTGTAGTTAACTTCTATGTATTGTTTTTAAAAAGACAGCCAGGTGTAGTGGTGCACATTTGTAATCCCAGTACTTGGGAGGCTGAAACAGGAGGATCACAGGTTTGTGGCCACCCTTAGCTACTTAGTGAGTCCATTTGCAACTTAGACCATTTCGAAATAAAGAATAAAAAATGGGGCTGGGGCTGTAGCTCACTGGGTTCCATCCCCAGTACCGAAAATAAATAAATAAATAAATAAATAAATAAATTAATTAATTAATTAATTAAAATAAAAAGTAAAAAGATATAGAAGTGCCAGGCATGGTGGTGCACGCCTGTAATCCCAGTACTTGGGATGCAGAGACAGGAGGATCACAGTTTGAGGCTAGCCTGAAAATTTAGCAAGACCCTCAACAACTATATTCTGCCTACAAGAAACACACCTTACAAGCAAAGATTCCCACAAACTAAAGATGAAGGGCTGGAGTAAGGTAATCCATGCCAATGGAACCCGAAGACAAGCAGGAGTAGCAACCATGATATCAGATAAATTAGACTTCAAGCCCAAGCTTATCAGAAGAGACAAAGCAGGTCATTTTTTACTAATAAAAGGAACAATACAGCAAGAGGAAATAACAATTATCAACATCTATGCCCCAAACATAGGTGCAGCCACTTTCATAAAACAAACTGTATGATATAAAGACAATACACTAATACTAGGTGACTTCAATACTCCTCTTACATCTCTAGATCGTTCTTCTAAACAAAAGGTCAGTAATGACACCTCAGACCTAAAGGATACCATAAACCAAATGGACCTATTAGACAAGTATAGACTCTTCTCACCCAACTGCAGCTGAATTCACATTTTTCTCAGCTGCTTATGGAACCTTCTCCAAAATAGACCACATTCTTGGCCACAAAGCGAGCACTGGCAAATTCAAAAAATGTAACATAATTCCCTGCATCTTCTCAGACCACAATAAAGTGAAACTAGAAATAAACTCCAAGAAGACCCAAAGTAACAGTATAAACGCATGGAGACTGAACACCACATTGCTGAATGAAGAGTGGGTCATAGGAGTAGTAAGGGGAGAAATTAAAAAATTATTAGAAACCAATGAAAACAGACACAACGTATCAAAACCTCTGGGACACCTTGAAGGCAGTACTAAGGAAAATTTATAGCACTGAGTGCCCACATAAGAACAGAAAATCACCAAATAACCTAATGACACAGCTCAAAGCCCTGGAAAAACAAGAACAATCTAGCCCCAAAGCCAGCAGAAGACAGGAAATCATTAAAACCAGAGCAGAAATTAATGAAATAGAGAATAAAAAAAAATACAGAAGATCAACAAAACCAAAATCTGGTTTCTTGAAAAAATAAACAAGATAGATAAACCATTGGCCAACCTAACCAAAAGAGAGAATCAACCCAAATTACCAAAATAAGAGATGATAAAGGTGATATTACCACCAACAGTATGGAAATACAGAAGATAGAAACTATTTTGAAAAACTGTATTCCAACAAAATGGAAAATTTAGAAGAAATTGACAAATTCCTAGACACAACCTCCCTAAATTGAGTCAGGAAGATATCAAAAACTTAAACCGACCAATAACAATCAAAGAGATAGAAACAGCAATAAAGAGTTTACCACCAAATGAAATAGGATCTTGCTAAGTTGCAGAGGGCCTCATTAAGAAACTGAGCCTGGTCACAAACTTGCAACCCTCCTGTCTCAGCCTCCCAAGTACTGGGATTACAAGTGTGTGCCACCACACCTGGCTAGTATTTTGAAACAGGGTCTTCCTTGCTGAGAGTCTCACTAAATTGGCTGAGGCTAGTCTCAAACTTGTCATTCTCCAGTCTCAGCCTCCCAATTACTGGGATTGTAGGTGTGTACCACCACACCCAGCTTAAAGGAACTAATATTAATCAAATAGTTCAACAGCCTTAAGTTGAGATAGCCTTTGACAGGTCTCTTTACAAGAGGAAAGACCTTGTTAGAGGAACTGGAATATTACTCCTTTAGCCTTGTCATCTTCTCCCAATAGGGCTTGGGTGAATCCTACTGTAGGTTTGCCTTTGTGATTTGACTTTTTGTGTTTCCATGGATAATCAGCAACTTTTACAGTTAATATGTTCTTTTTTTTTTTTTTATTGTAATGCTTCATGCATTGTAAGCATACATCTTTGTTAGGTACAAATTGGTAACAACATGTGCACACATTTCTCGTTTGACCCTTTCCCCAAATTCCCACCGGCTCCCTCGTCCTCCCTCCTTCTCAAGTTCAGTTTAGTGAGTGACCTTGATATAATTCTGTAAGTACATCGTGTGCATTAGGGTGTTCCCCCCTCCCCGTTCATCTCTTTCGATTAAATCAACTTCTTTGCTTATCGAGGGCCTCTCCTTTTTCATCTGGAGACCCTCTTATGCCCCTTCTTCTCCCTAGCATCCACATATTAGGGAGAACATATGCTTCTTTACTCTTTGTGCCTGGCTAATTTCACATAACATGTTTTCCAATTGCATCCATTTCCCTGCAAATAACATGATTTTGTTCTTTATGGCTGAGTAAAATTCCATTGTGTACATGTCCCATAGTTTTATAATCCATTCATCTGTTGATGGACATCTTGGCTGTTTCCATAGTTTGGCTCTTGTGAATTGTGCAGCTATAAACATAGATACACATGCATCGGCCTGATAGTTTGGTTTCCATTCTTTTGGGTAGATACCCAGAAGTGGTATTGCTGGATCATATGGTAGGTTCATTCCCATTCGTCTGAGGATCCTCCATACTGTTTTCCAATCCCACTGTTTGCAATCCCACCAACAATGTATTAGGGTTCCCTCTTCTCCACACCCTCGCCAGCAGTTGTTGTTGTTCGTGTTTTTTATGATTGCCATTCTGATTGGAGTTAGGTGAAATCTCAAGGTAGTTTTGATTTGCATCTCTCTGACTGCTAATGATGTGGAACATTTCCTCATATATTTATTGGCCATTTGTATTTGTTCTTTTGTGAAGTGTCTGTTTAGATCCTTTGCCCATTTTTTGACTGAGTTATTTGTTTTCTTAGCTGTGAGTTTCTTGAGTTCTTTGTGTATCCTAGATATTAGACCTCTATCTGAAGAGTAACTGGCAAAAATTTTCTCCCACTCTGTGGGTTCTCTGTTGATGTTCTTGATAGTTTCCTTTGCTGCACAGAAGCTCTTCAGTTTAATGCAGTCCCATGTATTGATCTTCCTTTGAGTTGCTTGTGCTTTTGGGGTCTTGTTGAGAAAGGTTTTACCTGTGCCTATGTGTTGAAGTGTTGGTCCTATACCCCTTTCATGTAGCTGCAAGGTCTCTGGCCTGACTTCCAGGTCTTTGATCCACCTTGAGTTGACTCTTATGCAGGGTGAGAAGGTGGGGTTTATTTCCATTTTCCTGCATATGGTTAATCAGTTTTGCCAACATCATTTGTTAAAGAGGCTATCTTTTTTCCAGTGTATATTTTTGGCTCCTTTGTCAAAAATCAGTTGATTGTAAGCCTGTGGGTCTGTTTCTGAGTCTTCTATTCTGCTCCATTGCTCTATGTGTCTGTTTTTGTGCCAATACCATGCTGTTTTTATTACTGTGGCTACGGTGATATTACCACTGACAGTATGGAAATACAGAGGATAGTCAGAAACTATTTTGAAAAACTATACTACAACAAAATGTAAAATCTAGAAGAAATTGACAAGTTTCTAGACACATATAATCTTCCTAAATTGAGTCAAGAAGATATAGAAAACTTCAACCAACCAATAACAATCAAAGAGATAGAAACAGCAATAAAGAGTTTACCATCAGCATTTGGGAGGCTGAGACCATAGGATCCGGGTTCAAGGCCAGCCTCAGCTACTCTGCAACTTAGTGAGACCCGGTTTCAAAATAAAGAACAAAAAATAGGGCTGGGGGTATAGCTCAGAGGTAGAATACCCCTGAGTTCAATCCCCAGTACTGTCAAAAAAAAAGTTTACCATCAAACAAAAGCCCAGGGCCAGATGGTTTTCCAAGTGAATTTTATAAAACATTTATAGAAGAGCTAATCCCAATACTCTTCAAACTATTCCGTGAAATAGAAACGGGACCCTCCCAAACACATTCTATGAAGCCAACATCACATTAATACCAAAGCAAATAAAGACAGCTCAAGAAAAGAAAACTATAGGCCTATATCATTGATGAACTTAGATGCAAAACTGCTAAACAAGATACTAGCAATGCGCATTCTAAACCACATCAAGAAAATTATACACCATGACCAAGTCAAATTCATCCCAGAAATGCAAGGCTGGTTCAACATATGAAAAACAATACACGTAATTCACCACATAAAGAGAATCAAAGACAAAAATCACATGATCATCTCCATTGATGCTGAAAAAGCATTTGACAAGATCCAACACCCATTCATGCTAAAAGCACTCCAAAGAATCGGAATAGAAGGAATGTACCTCAACATCATAAAGGCAATATGCAATAGGCCCACAGCCAATATCATATTAAATGGAGAGAAATTGCAAGAGTTCCCACTAAAATCAGGAACGAGATAAGGATGTCCATTATCACCTCTTCTGTTCAATATAGTACTTGAGACTCTAGCCAGAGCAATAAGGCAAAGAAGGAAATCAAAGGGATAAAAATAGGGAAAGAAAAACTAAAACTATCCCTTTTTGCAGATGACATGATACTATACTTAGAAGACCCAACAAACTCAACCAAAAAACTTATAGAACTGATCAACAAATTCAGCAAAGTGTCTGGATACAAAATCAACATTAAAAAATCAGAAGCTTTTCTGTATGCCAACCATAAATCCACTGAAAAAGAAATCCAGAAAACAATTCCACTCACAATAGCATGCTGAAAAATAAAATACTTAGAGATAAACCTAACCAAGGAGGTAAAAGACCGCTATAAGGAAAACTACAAAAAGTTGAAGAAAGAAATCGATGAAGACCTTAGAAGATGGAAGGATCTACCATGCTCTTGGATAGGCAGAATAAATATCATCAAAATGGGCATCCTCCCAAAACTGATCTACAGATTCAGTGCAATACCCATGAAATTACCAAGGTTGTTCCTCACAGACATAGAAAAATCAGTCCTTAAATTCATCTGGAAAAGCCGGGCGTGGTGGCGCACGCTTGTAATCCCAGCATTCGGGAGGCTGAGACCGGAGGATCCGGGTTCGCGGCCAGCCTCAGCTACCTAGTGAGGCACTCCGCAACTTAGTGAGACCCTGTTTCAAAATAAAGAATAAAAAATAGGGCTGGGGGTATAGCTCGGAGGTAGAATGCCCCTGAGTTCAATCCCCAGTAC
>PVLC010020056.1:0-11162 GCA_004027655.1 Graphiurus murinus | reverse complement strand
TCATCTGGAAAAACAAAAAGCCCAGGAGAGCCAGAGTAGTTCTTAGCAATAAAAACCATGCAGGAGGTTATCACAATATGTTCTTTTAGATACTTTCATAACTTGAATATGAATACTGCCAAATATTTTTAAGATGAAAGAGTATTCTCTTTGTGAGTCTGCTGATTTTTTTTTTAATTTAACTCTGGCACACGTTTGTAACAGTTGGATTAGTGGAAAAAGTAACTTGCAATAGAGTTGAGGTAGAGCAGGCAGATGATGAAGAGCAAAAAAAAAAGCATGTTCTACAAGTCAGAGGAGAATGTTACAGATGAGTAGGAGGCTGAGACAAGAGTATCACAGATTTGAAACCAGCCTCAGCAATTTAGTGAGTCCAAATGAATAAAATCGGGCTGGGAGTGTAGCTCAGAGGTAGAATGCCCCTGAGTTCAATCCCCCATGTGTGTGTTTGTGTATTTATATATATATACATATATATGTATATTATATACATATATATGTATTTATTTATTTATATTGGTTCTAGGGATTGAACCCAGGGACTTTCTACTTCTGAACTACACTCCCAGCCGTATGTGTGAAACAAGGTCTCACTAAGTTGCGGAGGGCCTCTCTAAGTAGCTGAGGCTGGCTGAGAACCTGTGATCCTCCTGTCTCAGCCCCCCAAGTACTGGCATTACATGTGCTACCATGCCTGGCTTATTTTTTGTTTTGAAACAGTCTTGCTAGGTTACTGAGAGTCTCGCTACTTGCTGAGGCTATCCTCGAACTTGTGATCCTTCTGTCTCAGTCTCCAAAGTACTAGGATTCCAGGCATGCACCACAGCTCCCAGCTATGATTATAGGTTTGATAGCTTGAAACCATATGACTATATGGAGAGGATAATCATACCAATGGGATTCAGATGAATAGTAATTGTTAGCTTTGATGGAAGTTTTGTTTTGTTTTTTGGTCCTGGGGATTGAACCCAGGGGCATTCTACCTCTGAGTTACACCCCGAGACCTATTTTTTATTCTTTATTTTGAAACAGGGTCTCACTAAGTTAAGGAGGGCCTCACTAAGTACCTGAGGGTGGCCACAAACCTGTGATCCTCCTCTCTCAGCCTCCCACATACTGAAATTATAACCCTGCCTGGCTGGAAATTTCTTTTGATTTTGCTCCATGTTGTACTCTACATTATTTCTTACACTATTTTTGAGGGGGGTTGTGTGTGTATGATACTGACAGTTGAACCCAGGGTATTCTACCTCTGAGCTACATCCAGCCCTATTTACTTTGAAACAGGGTCTCACCAAGTTATGGAGGGCCTTACTAAATTGCTGAAGCTGGTCTTGAACCTGCAATTCTCCTGTCTCAGCCTCCTAAGTACTGGGATTACAGGTGTGTACCTTTTAATTTGGAGAACAAATCATCTTAACATAATTTTTTTTTCTTTTTGGTACTGGGGATTGAACCCAGGGGAATTCTACCTCTGAGCTACACCTCAGCCCTATTTTATTTTTTATTTGGAAACAGAGTCTCACTAAGTTGCAGAGGACCTCACAAGGTTGCTGAAGGCTGGTTGGGAACTTGGAATCCTCCTGTCTCTGCCTCCCAAGTGCTGGGATCACAGGCATGCACCACCTCACCCGGCATCTTAATATAATTTAAACCAAATACTTGAGGGAAATCAAAATGAATTCTTTTGAAAACTTGTATCCACTGTTCTTGTAGAATCAGATCATTATGGCATGACTATATGAAGTTTTCTTCAGCTTTTTCATGATTATACTTCTTGACCATGTAAAACCCTGGAGCTTGCTCATGGATTGGAAAAGGCAAAAGTTTTTTTGTTTTGTTTTGTTTTTTTCTTTTTGCGGAACTGGGGATTGAACTTGGGGGCATTCTACCGCCAAGCTATACCCCTAGCCCTATTTTTTGTTTATTTTGAAACAGATCTCAGTAAGTTGCGGAGTGCCTCACTAGGTAGCTGAGGCTAGCCGCCACGAACCCAGATCCTCTGGTCTCAGCCTCCCAAATGCTGAGATTACAAGCGTGCAGCACCACGCCCAGCTCAAAAGGTTTCTTTTTATTTTATGTGTGTGGATGGGGTAGGCAGAAGGTCCTGGGGATTTAACCCAGGATCATTCTGAACTACACCCTCAGCCATATTTTATATTTTGAAACAGGTTCTCACTGAGTTGCAGGAAACAGTAAGTAAATAAAGTACTATCTTTTGTATTTTTAAACAGGTGTTATTCCCAAGAAAGTGAAGTTGGGCAGAACGTTGAAAAGAAATATAATAGTAAAAGGGAACTTTGTTGTGATACACACTTATCATTAGAAAAGAGGAAGGTTGATATGTCTGTTCTAGCCAATGAAGCACCAGCACCTCCTTTGCACCTGGAAACCAGTGGCGTCCATTTAGAAGAGAAAAATGTACAATCACAGAAAGAGGTTGCTGCAGTGACATCCCCTAAAACCATCGCTGTGCTTCCTCAAATGGGATCTAGCCCTGATGTGATCATTGAAGAAATTATTGAAGAAAACCTGGAATGTGAGTGAGAATAGAAAAGTCCAGGGGTATCTGTGTTTGGTAACAGTTGAAATCTTTCTGTTTCGTGTACTTAAAAGAAATGTATTACTGCTATAATCTTTTTTGGCTGGTGGTATTGGGTATTGTATGGTAGACACCCCCAACCCTTTTGTCGTTTTTATTTTGAGATAGTCTCTCAGTGAGTTGCCCAGGCTGTCCTAATATTTGTAATCATTCTGCCTCAGCGTCCAGAGTAGCTGGGATTACAGGCATATTCCACCAAGTCTGACTGGTGTTACAATATTATACCTCATTGTACTCACTATGAATTAAAACTTGTTGATTCCATGTCCCTACTCACTTTTTTTTTTTTTTTTTTTTTTTTGCAGTAATAGGGATTGAACCTACCTCCAACCTGTACCTCTAGCTCTAATTAATTAAATAATTTTTGTGGTACTGGGGATTAAACCCAGGGGCATACCTCATAGCTGTACTCCCAGTCCTATTTTTTAATTAATTAATTAATTAATTATTTACTGGAGATGATGGAACCCAGGGATGTTCTACTTCCAAGTTATACCCCCAGCCCTATTTTTTTTTTTTTTTTTTTTTTTTTTTTTTGTGGTACTGGAGATTGAACCCAGGGGCATTCTACCTCCAAGCTACACCTCCAGTCCTATTTTTTATTCTTTATTTTGAAACAGAGTCTCACTAAGTTGCAGAGGGCCTCACTAAATAGCTGAGACTGGCCTGGAACCTGCCATCCTCCTGTCTCAGCCTCCCAAGTACTGGGATTATAAGCATGCGCCACCACGCCCGGCTCCCCCAGCTCTATTTTTAATTCTTTCTTTATTTATTTATTTGTGTGTGGGGGGGGGGCGGAACTGGGGATCAAACCCAGAGGCATTCTAACTCCGAGCTACACCTTTAGACTGATTTTATTTCTTCTTTGGAAACAAGGTCTTGCTGGGTTGATGAGTCTCACTACTCCTTGAGGCTGTCCTTGAACCTGCAATCCACCTGTATCAGCCTCCCAAGTACTAGGATTCCAAGCTATACTCCCAGAATGATTAAAAAAAAATTTTTTTAATTTGGAAATGGAGCTGGGTGTGGTGGTGCACGCTTGTAATCCCAATACTCGGGAGGCTGAGACCGGAGGATCCCGGTTTGCAGCCAGCCTCAGCTACCTAGTGAGGCACTCCGCAACTTAGTGAGACCCTGTTTCAAAATAAAGAATAAAAAATAGGGCTGGGGGTATAGCTTGAAGGTAGAATGCCCCTGAGTTCAATCCCCAGTACTGCAAAAAAAATAAAAATAAAAATGGTTAGGGGGTATAGCTCAGAGGTAGAATGCACCTGGGTTCAATCTCCAGTACAAAAATAAGTAAGTAAATAAATTATCATGACTATCACATCATTCGTGTATGTGTGGTACTGGGAATTGAACCCAGAGGCATTCTACCTTTAAGCTACACCCCAGCCTGATTTTATTTCTTATTTGGAAACAGGGTCTCACTAGGTTGATGACAGTCTCACTACTTGCTGAGGCTGTCCTTGAACCTGTGATCCTCCCATCTCAGCCTCTCAAGTACTGGGATTATAAGCACGGCTCTCGTTCATTTATTTATTGATTGATTGTGGGGCTGGGAATTGAACCCAGGGGCTTGCTCATGCTAAGTATGTATTCTGCTTCTGAGCTGTATACCCAGCCTATGTCATCTATTTTTAAAAATTTTTATTTATTTGTTTATTTTTTTGTGGTACTAGGGTTGGAACCCAGGGGCATTCTACCTTCGAGCTATGTCCCCAGCCCTATTTTTTATTCTTTATTTTGAAACAGGGTCTCACTAAGTTGTGGAAGGCCTCACTAAGTAGCTGAGGCTGGCTGTGAAGCCGGATCCTCCTGTCTCAGCCTCCCAAGTACTGGGATTACAAGCGTGCGCCACCACGCCCAGTTTATGTCATCTATTTCATAACATTTAAATGTATCACAACTGTTTCAGTGTTGGTATTCTTCCCATTAACATGGAAGTGAGAGTCTGGCTTGGTGGCGCATGCTTATACTCCCAGTACTTGGGAAGCTGAGATAGGATCACAGGTTTGAGGACATTCTCAGCAAGTAGTGAGACTCAGTAACCGAGCAAGACCCTGTTTGTTACCAAATATAGATAAAATAGGGCTGAGGATATAGCTCAGAGGTAGAATGCCCCTGGATCAAATTCCCGGTGCCCCCCTAAAACAAACAAACAAACAAACAAACAAAAAGAAAAAACATGGGAGTGAGATACTACTCCATGTAATTCTATACAAACAGTTTTCTTTTCTTCCTTTTTTGTGGTATTGGGGATTGAACTTCTCAGGTGTTCTACCTCCTAGCTACACCCTCAGTCCTATTTCTTTTTTTAAGTTTTGAAACGGTCTCAGTAAGTTGTTGAGAGCCTTGTTAAGTTGTTGAGGCTGTCCTTGAACCTGTCTGTGATCTTCCCAAGTACTGGGATTACAGGTATGTGCCACTGCGCTCAGCTACAGTGTTCTTTAGGAACATTTTTAAAAACAGTGTTTTATTGGTTGACTCTCCAGAATGACATTTGAATACAAAAAAGAATACACTTCATTGTTTTGGGGTTTTTTTGTTTGTTGTTGTTGTTTTTTTTTGTTTTTTCCGGTACTGAGGATTGAACTCAGAGGCATTCTACCTCTGAGCTATACCCCCAGCCCTATTTTTATTCTTTATTTTGAAACAGGGTCTCACAAAGTTGCAGAGTGCCTCACTAGGTAGCTGAGGCTGGCCCCGAACCCAGATCCTCTGGTCTCAGCCTCCCAAATGCTGGGATTACAAGCGTGCGCCACCACGCCCAGCTTTCATTGTATTATTGTCACTGATGTTTCAATGAATTACAATAATCTTATCATGACTTTCTTCCTTCTTTGAGGGGTCTTGCCCTTCCAATATTTTGCTAATTCAAGTACAACTTTCTAAACGCTAGCCTGTCACTGTCAGCATTAACAAAATGAGTACAATTGTCTTTATTTTGATTAAGCATGCTTCACAGATGGTCTTGTGGAGACTCCTAGATACCCCAAAAAGCCTGATCAGAACGAATCGACCGTTCCTGTGGGATCATGCACAGGTATTGTTACTGCACTCAGAGCTAGATGAAATGGAGGGCATGGCATTATGGTAACTCTTCTATAGTGTGAGACAGTAAGCAAAATAAAGCTGACTAAATCTTCTTTCCTTTGATTTTTTATTTTTTTGCAGTATTGTGGATTGAACCCAGGGGCATTCTACTTCTAAACTACACCCCCAGCCCTATGTTTTATTCTTTATTTTGAAACAGTATCCTCCTGTCTCAGTCTCCCATGGGATTGCAAGCATGTGCTACCACACTTGACTTCTTCTTCCCTTTTAGTGTTAGAATTTTTCACTCTTTGGCAAAATTATTTCTGAAGCTTAGAACACTTATCTCAGTTGACACCCCATTACACTTAAATATAGGGATTATTTTTATAATCTGTATTCAATGGTTAAAATTATTCAGTTCCTGTCATATCTATACTTAACTGTATATTCAGTTTCATGCCTTTTAGTTTTTGTTCAAATTTAATATATATTAAAATAATCTTAAATATAAAGATACTCTGAAATTTTGCCACACCCATTCCTATTCTATTCAGTCCCTCTTTGGCTTCAGTAGTTTTTTATGTATATACAAATAAATGCACACAAAACATAGCATACATACACACTATTTTTGACATTCTTCCCTTTACATTGTACTTTGACTGTGCCTTTGCATATACTAGGTAAGTGTTCTACTACTCAGATACAGCCTCAACTCTTTTAAAGTTTTGGGGGGGGGGGGGTTTGGGTTTGTGTGTGTGTGTGTGTGTGTGTGTGTGTGTGTGTGTGTGTGTGTGGTACTGGGGATGGAACCCAGGGGCCTTCTACCTCTGAGCTATACCTCCAGCCTGATTTTTCTATTCTTTATTTTGAAACAGGGTCTCACTAAGTTGTGGAGGGCCTCACTAAGTAACTGTGGCTGGCCACAAACCTGTAATCCTCCTGTCTCAGCTTTAGCTTATGTTTTAATAATGTTTAAATATTGAATCTTATCCAGGTTCTCCAGAGCTAGTTTTTGTAAGCCATGTAATGCATCCTTGCCACTTCTACATTCGGAAATATTCACAAATAAAAGATGTAACGGTATTGGAAAAGAAGGTGAATCAAATTTGCAATAAGAATTTAAACCTCAATCCTTCCGACATTTTGGAGCTAGGTAATAAAATATTACTCCAAGTTAAAATGTTGTATTTAAATATTGTAATATTTGTCTAGCCCACATAAACTTGCTATAATACTCATTTTTGCTTCAAGTTAAATAAGCATAAAAGTTTTGGAATTATTGAAGTAAGTTAGCTAAGGATTAAAATTGAATGTTGGCATATTTTTAAGAGTGAGATATATGGAAAAACTGTATTATGGATTTGAGTGAATTGCTGTTTATAAAACCCAGGAATAGGGCCCCTTCGTCTCTATGATGGTACTTTGTGTGTCACTCCAGCCCCTTGCTTTGCACACATGTCTTTCAGGGCCAACATTGAATTCTTCAGTGCTGTTTGGGAGGCCTGTGGCACTCATGCCTAGGGTACCTCCAAGGGTAGTTAGTAAGTGCAGTCTTGCTGGGCATGGTGGCCCATGCTTGTTTTCCCAGTATTTGGGAAGCTGAGACCAGAGGATCTGGCTTCGCAGCCAGCCTCAGCTACTTAGTGAGGTTCTTCACAACTTTGTGAGACCCTGTTTCAAAAATAAAGAATAAAAAATAGGACTGGGGGTGTAGCTTAGGGACAGAATGCCCCTGGCTTCAATCCCCAGTACTGAAAAAAAAAAAAAAAGATGTGCAGTCTTTTTTTTAATTCTAAGGGTTTTTTAATTTGCAGTGCTTTAGTGCTTTAAGCTTCCATTACAAGTACTTTCCTAATAATATGGTTGGTTGAATTTGACTATTATACTCTGTAATTTGCTGAAGCTATGATTTTTTTTATTTTTTTATTTTTTTAATTTTTTGCAGTATTGGGAATTGAACCCAGGGGCTTTCTACATCCAAGCTACACCCCCAGCCCTATTTTATTCTGTATTTTGTTTTTGTTTTTGTTTATTATTTATTTTGAAACAAGATCTCACTAAGTTGCAGAGGGCTTCACTAGGTAGCTGAGGCTGGCTGCGAATCCGCAATCCTCCTGTGTCAGCCTCCCTAGTACTGGGATTACAAGCCTGCGCCACCATGCCCGGCTTTATGATTTATTAAAAGAGCATTTTTCTCAATGCCTGTAGATAACAAATACAAAAAAAAAATTCTGGGTAGTCTATGATAGTTCTTTTTTTTTTATTGGTGAATTGTAATCATACATCTTTGTTAGGTACAAGCTGGTAAAGTCATACATGCACACATTTCTCATTTAACCCTTCCCCAATTCTCACCCAGTAGTTCTTTAAAAGTATGACTAACCAGCTGGGCGTGGTGGCCCACGCTTGTAATCCCAGCATTTGGGAGGCTGAGACTAGAGGATCCAGGTTTGAGGCCAGCCTCAGCTACCTAGTGAGGCACTCTGCAACTTAGTGAGACCCTGTTTCAAAATAAAGAATAAAAAATAGGGCTGGGGGTATAGCTCGGAGGTAGAATGCCCCTGAGTTCAATCCCCAGTACCGAAAAAAAAAAAAAAAGTGTGATTAACTCAGTTCACTTTCAGGATATCAGAAGAGTGTTCATTTTGTACTTTTTGACAAAAATGAATAATTTTAAAACTTAAACCTTTAAATTTTTAGTATCTAAAAGGAGAAAAATGTAATATTAATCTTTTATAGTTGCAAATCATTTCTAATAGTTAATACATGCCCAGAAGAACTCAGTTTAGATTCAGAAAATATTCTCAGCCAAAATGTCATCCTTTAAGTTGTTAATGATAATTATTTGCAAGGTAAAAAAAATAGCTAATTTAAGTGCTTGCTTATATTTAGAGAAATCATGAAAAGGACTGATATGTGATGGTGCTTTAGAGGAGAAGGGTATCCTTTGATATATGTGTGTACTTTTTTTGGGGGGGGGGATACTGAGAATTGAACCCGGGGGCATTCTACCTCTGAACTACACCCCTACCCCTATTTTATTTTTATTTTTTGAAACAGGGTCTCACTAGGTTGATGAGTGTCACTACTTGCTAAGGCTGTCCTCAAACCTGTGATCCTCCTGTCTCAGCCTCCCACGTACTGGGATCACAAGCATGCACCACCATGTCTGGCATGTGTGTATTTCTTTATGATGAACAGCCAACAGCTTTGAGGGTTTCTATTGCAAGGAAGAATGATTTCATTTGTGTGTGTGTGTGTGTGTGTGTGTGTGTGTGTGTGTGTGTGCAGAGATAGGGAGTACCAGACATTGAACTCGGAGGCATTCTATCTTTGAGCTACACCCCCAGCCCTTTCTATTTTTTGTTTTGAAATGGAGTCTCACTACGCTGCTTAGAGTCTCACTAAATCGCTGAGACGATTTGAAGTCTCATGGTTCTTGAACCTATGATCCTCTTGTCTCAGCCTCTCAAGTACTGGAATTACAGGTGTGCACCACCATGCCCAGCAGAATATATTTTAAAGCTGAGAGAATATTGATGACATAGTGCCTCAAAATATGAGAAGGGTCACTGACAATCTGAAGGCTAAAAGTTTTAGTAGAACTTGAAGAAAATTAAAGGGGTAACCCAGGGTCTTTGCAACCATTCTTTTTTTATTACATATACAGAAGGGATTATACACCATCTCTGTGTATATAATCAATGATCAAGGCTTTCCAAATTTATCTTCCAGTTTGTAGCTTAGTTATTAAAGAGGATGGGCTCCAAGATTACAGGGGTTCTCTGTCTACCTCTAGTGTAAGTAGCCATGCAGCTAGATGTAGGTTCACAACCACTTTGCCTCTGTATAGATAGAAGAGGTGGCAATTCCTTTTCTGTCCATCATAAAGCATAATGGCCAACACCCATATAACAACAGACAGGTTAACAGGAGAAAAACACAACAAATTTATTCATGTACACATGTGCACAGGGCTAAGCAAAACATGAAACCCAGTGAAAGGACCCAGATAATTGAAACATTAAATAACTCTTTTCATAGGGGAGACAGGGAAATGGGGGAGATAGCAAGTTACTGCAAACAGAAGATACCTTATTATGCAGATAAAGTCTCTGGTGTAATGATTTTTTTCTCTGTTGATTAATCTCTCCTAATTTAGTATTTAAGTTACATAATGTACTGCTTTATATCTTTTAGCACTTAATGCAGTACTGTATCAGCAGTAAATCAATGAATTAAAACAGTTTTAGAGCTAGCATACATATCTCTTAATTAGAAATCTCTGCCGGGCGTGGTGGCGCATGCTTGTAATCCCAGCATTTGGGAGGCTGAGACCGGAGGATCCGGGTTCACGGCCAGCCTCAGCTACCTAGTGAGGCACTCGCAACTTAGTGAGACTCGGTTTCAAAATAAAGAATTAAAAAAAAAAATAGGGCTGAGGGTGTAGCTCGGAGGTAGAATGCCCCTGAGTTCAATCCCCAGTACCGCAAAAAAAAAAAAAAAAAAAAAAGAAATCTCTTAGATGTCTTCCTTCATTAACATTGATAATGATTTGTCTCCCACGTTATTTAGGTGCAAGAATATTTGTCAACAGTATTGAAAATGGAATGTGGTGTCGCGGAACTATCACTAAATTAATTCCAATAAAAAGTAAAAATATTGGAAAACCCTGTAGTCCAACCAAATTCTCAGTCCATGAAGTTGCACTAATACAAATATTCATGGTAGATTTTGGAAACTCTGAAGTCCTCATTGTCACAGGGTATGATATTTTCTAATTATTATGTGTTCCTGGCCTACTTAGAAACATTCACGGTGGGGGGTGGGGGGGTTAAAGAATGAAGGAAGAAGAACTGGCCGTGGTGGTGCATGCTTATAATCCCAGTACTTGGGAGGGTAAGAAAGGAAGATTGCAGGTTTGCGGCCAGCCTCAACAATTTAGTGAGGTGAGGCCTTCTGCAATTTAGACCTCTTTTGTGTGTGGTACCGGGGATTGAACCCAGAGGCATTCTACTTTCGAGCTACACCCCCAGCCCAATTTTATTTCTTATTTGGAAACAGGGTCTTGCTAGGTTGATGAGAGTGTCACTATTTGCTGAGGCTGTCTTCAAACCTGCAATCCTCCTGTCTCAGCCTCCCAAGTTCAGGGATTATAGGTGTGCGCCACCACGCCTACCTAATGAGACCCTATTTCAGACTAAAAAATGGGATGGAGGTGTAGTTTCGGGGTAGAATACCCCTGAGTTCAATCCCTAGTACCCCCCCCCACCCACACACACAAGAACGAATGAAATTAGAAAAGTATAAAGAAGATAAAGAATTTTTTATTTTCATTATTTTGCTTCCTTAACTTATAAGTATTATCATTTATCAATATTACTAGATGAAGAGCTTGTAAAAAGAACTTTTTTTTTTTTTTTGGTGGTACTAGGATTGAACCTAAGGCATTCTATACCTCCTAGCTGCAGCCCCAGCCTGATTTTTTTTTTTTTTTTTTTTTTTTTTTTTTTTTTTT
>PVLC010020055.1:0-29729 GCA_004027655.1 Graphiurus murinus | reverse complement strand
GGTGGCGCACGCTTGTAATCCCAGCATTTGGGAGGCTGAGACCGGAGGATCCGGGTTCGAGGCCAGCCTCAGCTACCTAGTGAGGCACTCGGAAACTTAGCGAGACCCGGTTTCAAAATAAAGAATACAAAATAGGGCTGGGGGTATAGCTCGGAGATAGAATGCCCCTGAGTTCAATCCCCAGTACCGAAAAAAAAAATTAAAAAAAAAAAAGATTTGCCTTTAAAAAGCATGTGAAATGCATGTGTACTTTTAACATATATTCCGAAGTTCATTATACATTATACTTTGTGTGTGTGTGTGTGTGTGTGTGTGTGTGTGTGTGTATGTGGTACTGGGGGTAGAACCCAGGGGCCTTTTATCTCTGGGCTATATACATACTCCAGCCCTGTTTTATTTTTTATTTGGGAACAGGGTTTCACTAAGTTGCTGAGGCTGTCCTTGAACCCATGATCCTCTTGTCTCAGCCTCCAAATACTGGGATTAGAGGAGTGTGCCCACATGCCTGGCTACAGTACACTTTAGAACGATTTCCCCTCCTCTAAGGTTGTCTTTCTCATAGCCAGTGAGGCCTAGCAGGGCAGACCATCCTGAATGCCCTTGGCCAGTGGAGATTGTGCACTTTCCTCTAGTACGTGCTCTGCCACCCTTTGGAGAGTTAAGCATGTCTTAAAGCATGCATTATTTATCTTGGGAACTACTTTTCCTTGCCATTTATTTATTTTGATTCATAGTAGATGATAAAGGGATGCAAGTGAAGACGCTTGGGCTGGTTATTAAAATGCCAACTTTATAGGGCCAGTAGCCTACCTCTAAAGAAATGGTCATGAAGTAAAAAAGAAAGGGAAAATCTTCCTATAGTATAATAGACAAAGTCACAAATTGTCAAAGTGTCCATTTTGTGCCCTTTGATAGACAGTGACTGTGTGTTCATAAAGATTTACCAAACTTCTATGTATATGTTGGGTGGTGTTAGATGCTGGAGACACATTAGTGAACATGATGAGACAGGTATGTAGATCCTTGGATTTTATCATTTAGTAGGAAAGATAGAATTAAACAAGGGACAGAGACCCAGAGGAGGTTGATTTTGCTCAAACATAAAGGTTCTAACTGATACCTGGCAAAACAAAAACACATAAACTGCGTCTCTTACTGCCACCTCCACCTCTCCCTCTCTCCCTCCCTCACCCCACTTCCACAGTCATTACAACTGTACTGTAAGAAAAAAGCATGTTATTAGTATGTTTGGTGCAAAGGTTGAGAACTCCTGAGTTTTGAGTCAGGAACATTCAGTCTGTATTTGTAGGTTGGCCCACCCACATTTAAAAGTGTATATTTTTAAAAAATGCTTAAGTAGATGAAGCAAACCTACATTTTAATTACTTTCCTTTTTGTTAATAGGTCCAGGGGCAAGTCCATCCTACTCTTGAGTCTAATGATGATGCTCTCCAGTATGTTGAAGAATTAATTTTGCAATTGTTAAATATGCTGTGCCAAGCTCAGCCCCGAAGTGCTTCAGATGTAGAGGTATGACAGAATTTGATTCTGTGTTTGTGTTGATTGTAGTGAAGGGAGAAATAATTTGCTTTTTCAATCTGTAAAATACATTTTTGGTATATAAAAAAAGAAGGCTGGGTCTCTTTAAATTTTGTATTAGGTATATGATAATTTATGTATGTTCTAGCTATGAAACTATTCCATATTTTGTTTTTAAGCTAAAATGAACAACTTCTTGATACCAGAATGATATGTTCATAACGTTAAAAGTAGAATAGTCCAAGTGTTTGATTTGTTTAACAAAGCCATCTAGCAGTCTAAAAATATTTCCATTAATCTCAGGCTAAAGAACCAATAACATTAAAGTATCTGAGTGAGGGTAGTAGAATAAATTGTGACCTGAGAAAGAGTTGTTTGAATTTTAAGATTTCATTGATAACAATTACAAAGCAGTATATGACCATGTGGTGGGAACTATACTAGAGGTGAAGTTCTCCAAGATGAGGTGTTCAAAGAATTAAAAGGCTAGGAGATTATTTTATGTGATCTTAATGTAGCAATAAAGCTGCACAGGGTGTTAACAGATTTTACATGAGAATGGAAGAGCGATGTTTCAGAAGCAGCATATGGAACCCTTCATATGGGTTGTGGGCCAGGATAGAAGCCTGCAGAGAGATCCAGACTTCAGTTGAGGTAAAGAGATATCAAGGAATGTTAAATTACAGAGGCTGTGGATGTAGCAAAGTTTGTATACTATGGAATTATAACTCACTTTGATTTCTTAAGTAGTTCAGAGTAGGTTTCTTATATTTTATCCTGTTTTCCATTGAATTATAAAGTCAAATGTCTGTTTTTCATAATTTCCTTTAAATACCTATTTATGCTGGGCCTCAAAGAATGGATTTTAAATAAAACAGGTCGCCTGACTCTCCTCTTTAGCAATTCTAGTTGCTCCTTTGGATCCTGGTTACATTCCCCCATGTTTATGAAATGAAGCATCCAGTCCTATGCCTACTGTATTAGAATGGAGTTGCAGGTGCCATTTTGTTTATTATTCTGATGTTAGTACATTCCAGGAGTTTGCTAGTTTGCTGACACTGCAAACCCAAATTCAGGTCTTTCCAGATATGTTGTAAAGTACCATCCTTGTCAATTTTACCCTTTTAATTAATATAGAAACAAGTATACCATTTTCCAATACTGAAGATTTCCATGAATTTTCAGAAATATCTGTGAGTCTCTCAGTCTTCTACTTGCATAGATTAAATCAGTATCTAGATTCAAAATTCTAAATAAAGATTATTTCATAGCTTTTTAATAATCTGTTAGAAGAAAACTTATGAGATATTTAAGATTTTTACCTTCTTCCCCGTCTTATTCTTAAATATTTCACCTGAACCTTTAAGATATAGTTAGCCATATGATATTTAAGTGAGTTGGCTTTGGGGCCAGGGGTGGATTTTTTTTAATCAATCAGTTATATAACAAGCATTGTGATTTTAAAGTACTCTTATATACATTTTTATGTCCTTATAACAACCCTGTGGTCTATTTACAATTCTCCTTATATTGTATATTGGAAAATTGACTCTCAGAGGAGAATAGACAGAAATGACTGATTAGTTTCTTCCAATCAAAAGCCTAGTGCTCTTCTTTCCAGTTATTCCTAGAAGGGCATTTAGATAGTAATAAAAAACAGGGAGATAAGGTGATACTGAAATGAGTATAATGCTATCTCAGTATGTTCAGACTGTAACAAAATAAACTGGTTAATTTATAAGCAGCATAAATTTATTACTCATAGTTCTGGAGGTTGGGAAGTCCAAGATCAAGGCACCAGCAGCTAATGTCTGTGTATATGTGTGTCTTAATGTAGCTGAAGAGGGTGGCTTTCTTAAGCCTCTTTCATAGGGCACTAATCCTTTTCACGAGGATAGAATCCTCAGGACCTAGTCACCTCCTGAAGGCCCCATCTCTTGATACCTCCACAATGGGGATTTGGCTATTAGGGACACAAACATTCAGACCATAGCAGATAGTGTCTTAGATTCTTTTATCAATAAATAATTTTCTGCTGGGCATGGTGATGCACGCTTGTAATCCCAGCATTTGGGAGGCTGAGACTGGAGGATCCGGATTCGCGGCTAGCCTCAGCTACCTAGTGAGGCACTCCTCAACTTAGTGAGACCCTGTTTCAAAATAAAGAATAAAAAATAGGGCTGGGGGTGTGGCTCGGAGGTAGAATGTTGCTGAGTTCAATCCCCAGTACCGCAAAAAAAAAAAAAAAGAAAAAAAGAAAGAATTTTCTGTTTTTCTTTTTCATTAGGATTCAGTTTTGTTTTTGTTTGTTTATTTGTTTGTTTGTTTGTGGCACTGTCAGTGGAACACAGGGTCATTCTACCTCTGAGCTACACCCAGTACTATTTTATTTTGAAACAGGATCTCACTAAGTTGCAGAGGGCCTCACTAAGTTGCTGAGGCTGACTTCGAATTTGTGATCCTCCTGTCTCAGCCTCCCAAATACTGGGATTACAAGTATGCACCACCACACCCAGCTCAGGATTCAGTATTTTTAAATATGTTTATACAGTTTTCTTTTAAAAGTAGCAAGGTCTCCGAAATTAGCAAGCGCTTCATACGTATTTTAGGGTGATTTTAATGTACTGCCCAACCAACATTTTAAAAATAGAAGACATACAGTAAGAGGAGGTTTTACTTATGAAACTATTTCAGTTGAGTATATGTGTATATACATTATGTGTAAGGGCATGATGTATAATGTACTGAGAACTGAGTATTTCTTACTATGAGTTGAGATTTTAAAAAATGATAGAAAAATCACACGGTCATATCATTATTAGATTTGTAACATAGATACACTTATTTGACTAATCCTGGATTAAACCCATCAGTATAAACATTTTAATTGAAACCCACGATAAGGTTGGAGTTGTAGTTCAGTGGTAGAGCTTTTGCCTACCTTACATGAGGCCCTGGGTTCAATGCCCAGTAACACAAAAGAGAAAAAAGGAAATCATAGTTGGCTGTGGTGGTGCATGCTTGTAATCCCAGTACTTAGGAAGCTGAGACAGGAGGATTGCAGGTTTGCAGCCAGCCTCAGCAACTTGAGGCCCTCTACAACTTAGTGAGACCCTGTTTCAAAATAAAGAATGCAATAGGGCTGAGATGTAGCTCAGAGGTAGAATGCTCCTGGGTTCAATCCCCAGCACCACCCCACCTTCCCCCCCCTAAAAAAAAGGGAAGTCATGGTAAAGTCTGTCCTAAATCTCTTGTCATATTTTGGATTAACAAGTCTCTAGAATTGACTTGAACAAAAGAATATGATTTTGTTTTGGATATTCTTTCTACCCCTTCCCTTCTCTTCTACCTGCCCCTGTTCCCTCTCAGTATTTTGGACCTTAGTATTGCCTTTACTACATAAAAGTAGCATCCTGGCAAATAGGTTTGCTACTGGGTAGTTGGAAAGATTTGTTAACTTCACTTTAAACTACAATAATTTTTTTCATCACACTTCTGATTCCATTAGTTATAATATAAATGATTTTTTAAAAAATTAGCAGCTAATTTAGACTTGAACATAGGTAAAAGAATGGATTAAATTTCTCATTTTATAAATTTGCTAATAGGATGTCATAGAATCAATTGTATTCCTCTCTACCTCACCCCACCCTCAGATCATCATATGGCAATCTTTTTTATTTTCCATTTAACAGCAACTGATAAAAATTTTTATTCATGCTTATAATCAGAGGTAATGTGTAATTTCATCTTGTGGTTTTTATATACCACTAGTTGAATATTGAAGCATTTAAAAATGTGAAGAGTTGTGTAATAGTGACCTCTACTGGTTTTAATTGTGATACCTTGCAAGTGGTTTTAAAAACTTGACAGAGTGAAAGCACCTTTGTTTAAAGTGAACTGCATTGTTTATGAAAGTAAGAAAATTCAGCTATGATAGTAAGTTAAGGTCTTTTACTTTCAATGAAAAATTTAATTGGATAACTTCTGGAAATTAAATTGAAGTGTTTTGTTAAAGTCAATAACCAGCAGGTGTGGTGGGGCATACTTGTAATCCCATTACTTGGGAGGCTGAGACCAGTAGATCCGGGTTCATGGCCAGCCTCGGCTACCTAGTGAGGTAGTGAGGCCCTCTGCAATTTAGTGAGACCCTGTTTCTAAATAAAGAATAAAAAGTAGGACTGGGGGTGTAGCAGCTCAGAGGTAGAATGCTCCTGGGTTCAATCCTCAGTGCCACAAAAACCAAAAAAACCAGTCACCTATGGAGGACCTTAGCTCTAACCTATAGTGTATTAAAATTGCTGTTACCAATGTAAGCCATTGATTTCCATAATTTGTAAGTAACGTCGAAGTTTTTCGCATGATGGAAAATAAAACTATTTTTAGAGGTTTCAATTGCAAGATGCTATTTGTGCTTGTAATTGGTATTGAAAGTAAAGACAAGTGTGTGAGAATTGGATTCAGATACTTGCTTCTTGAGCTTAGGTCATATTCCTTAAACTTTTATGAAAGTAATGTTTAAAGTGGCTTCGGTTCATTCTCTTTATTAGCTTTATCATGGTAAAGTTGGAATTCAGGATGTCATTTTCCCCCTAGATAATAGAAGGAAAGTTTAGTCTCTTAATTGGCTAATTAAGAAACTAATACATTGACGATTATAGTTTTCTTTTAGGTCAAGTATGTTTGTAGTGTAAATTATACCACATATCAAAAGCTCTACTTTTGGTATTCTTTGATTTTAAAAATAAATTTTAAGTGAAGAGCACTATTTTATTTATTTGTTGCTTAGTTGTTATTTTCCTATTTTCCAAGGAACGTGTTCAAAAAAGTTTCCCTCATCCAATTGATAAGTGGGCAATAGCCGACGCCCAATCGGCTATTGAAAAGAGGAAGCGAAGAAACCCTTTATCTCTCCCAGTAGAAAAAATCCATCCTTTATTAAAGGTAAAGCTAAAACACTGCCTTCTTGCCTTTGAAAAGCGAAATAAAACCCAGTATTTTCAAACACTTTAGACAAGAATGTTTAACTGAAGAATGAAAATCTCTTGTTTTCCTCATGTGGTGGGGAGGGATGCTATGATAATAAGCATAAGTTGGACAACAAGGGTTAAGGTAATTTCATATCTACAGTAATGGTCAAGCAAATTGAAGGACTAAGAAAATGTTAGTATTGTGGATTTTTTTTATCCCAGGTACTATTAGAACCACAAAGAGAATTTATGAAAGGCTTCTTGTTGGTTAGAATTAAGTGTTCCTATAAATCCCTTAGACATTAGTATTTTGTGTTGGAAATTTTGTGAGACTGCCATAGGTCTGTGTAATCTTTGAACAAAAAACCCCCAAAGATTACCTATCTAGTCCTACTTATCATATAAATAAATCAGTTTAATCTTTCCAGAACTTAAAAAAAAAAAAACTGCTGGAAACCCTAATAATGCCTTTTGTTTTATTTAGTACACTGAACAAACTATTGATTAACTCTCAACAAAAATGTAGTTATAATAATTACCCTTAATCTTAGATATCAGTATTTTTCATACACTATAGTACAGGCAAAATGCTAATGCTTGTATTTATTATCTCTGAGTTTTATTACTCAACAAAGTTATTATCTCCAATTTGTAAGTGAGACAGAAATGACAAAGCAACTAACTCGTTGGTTCAAGTTCACAGGACTCAAGTGATAGTGTTAGGAAATCCAGGTCTCCTTAATTTTATTCAGAATTTAAGGCTAAATACCTGGATGCTGTTTAAAACTGTCAAAGGGTTATATTTTACATTTGGTGGTTGAATAAAAATATCTGCCTTTATGTTACTGACTGATCTGAAGAAATATGCAAGTTATAGAAAATTACTAAGTTATTAATTGCATATTTCTTTATAATTTCCTTTTCAGGATTTTCATTGATCATGCATTAAATTATAGTCTGAAAGAATTAACAAACTGAGATATGAACATATTGTTAATTATCCTAAATTCTGAGTTTTCTGATCTTAAGTATGATATCTTTTCAAGTTATTAATAAATTTCTATCATGACACATTTAATACTTTTTATATATCCTGAAAGGTAAATTAAACCTGACCCCAACTTATAGTAAACTTCTTATTTCAGGCTATTTTTTACCCCTAAACTGAATTGTTTAGGATTTGTTAGCTTTTAGGAACTGGTCAACCCCACAAAAGACCATTTTTCTTTGAAATCTAATTATAGGACTATTATTATTCTTTTAATAACTATCATGCTATGTTCAGTGGGACATAGCATGAAATTGTTTCATAGAAACAATCAGGAATACTAGGAATGTGCTGCTAGTGTTGTGGAAGTCTAGGTTCCTTTGGAAAGGATAAAGGTGTATGACTAATAGACCATGTCCAATAATATAGTCACTCCTGTTTCATATAAAAAAGAAAATTCATTTGTCATAGTAACTTGTAGGTAACTTTTAGGTACCTACTTGGGTAACAAATAGTAATTGCTTCCCTATACCAAACTCAGGCTAAGCTAAACCTCCTATGTTAAGGATGATCTACTTAATAATGTATACTTCTAGCTAGGTGTGGTGGCACACGCTTATAATCCTAGTACTTGGGAGGCTGAGACAGGAGGATTGCAGGTTTGAGACCAGCCTCAGTCACTTGTGAGGCCCTCCACAACTTAACGAGACCCTGTTTCAAAATAAGAAATAAAATTGGGCTGGGGGTGTAGCTTGGAGTTAGAGTGCCTCTGGGTTCAATCCCCAGTACCGATGATGATCATGATGATGGTGGTGGTGGTGATGATGATGATGATGATAATATATGCTTCTCAAGTATTTTACATGGCCAGTGGTAATTTTTCCTTGCCTTTTTTTAGCTTACATTTTAAACAATCATACATATATTATTCTTATTAAACCTCTTAAATTCAAGTTGCATATGTTTTTTTTATTTTTAATCTGTGTTAAACTTACAGTATATGATGTTTAAACATGCTTTTCTTTTAATTTTGCAGGAGGTCCTTGGTTATAAAATAGACCACCAGGTTTCTGTTTACATAGTAGCAGTATTAGAATATATTTCTGCAGACATTTTAAAGCTGGTGGGCAATTATGTAAGAAATATACGGCATTATGAAATTACAAAGCAAGATATTAAAGTGGCAATGTGTGCTGATAAGGTAGGAAATGGAGCTTTATGTTTTAGTCTTAAATTTTTATTTGTGATTGCATATTAATGTTTTACTTATTTATCTATTTATTTATTTTTGTGGTACTGGGCATTGAACCCGGGAACATTCTACCTCTGAGCTACATCCCCAGCCCTATTTTTTATTCTTTATTTTGAAACAGGACCTCACTAAGATGAGGCGGGCCATGAACATGTGATCCTCCTGTCTCAGCCTCCCAAGTACTGGGATTATAAGCATGCATCACCACACCTGGCTCTAACGTATTATTTAGACAGAATAAAATTGTATACTGTATTAGGTGTTGAGGGGTTTACAGTAACCTAATAGTATTCAGGATATCATTTTATAGAAAATAGGACATTAGATATATAATATTAAAGTGTATTTAAATATGTCATGTAGTTTTTTCTTATGTATTGCTACAACTAGGGTTAATTACAGTAATAATACCTTAATAGCCAAATCTCTTAAAATTTTATATGAATTAGAAGATTTAGAAAATTATAGAACTACTTGAAAACAACTTTTTTTTTTTCCTTGCGATACTGGGGACAGGGATGGACCTGGGGACATTCTATCTCCGAGCTACAGCCCCAGCCCTATTTTTTTTATTCTTTATTTTGAAACAGGGTCTCACTAAGTTGTGGAAGGCCTCACTAAGCAGCTGAGGCTGGCCGCGAACCCAATCCTCCAGTCTCAGCCTTCCAAATGCTGAGATTATAAGTGTGTGCCACCACACCCGGCTTGAAAATACCTTTTAAATGTAAAAATACTAAATAATAGTTTTATTTCAGTGCCTAGTTTCATTAGATACTACTTGTACAGTGTTTCAGTGACATCAAGAACAAACATGTATTGAAAGTTAAGTACATGCATGGCCTATCTCATTTGGTCATTACAGTTCTTTCCTCTGAGATAGGTAATATGACTTATGTGATGCTGTACAAGTTCACAAGAAGGGGAAAGATGAGTTTCAGCAAGACTGATAATGGTAGATTTCTTGGAGAAAACAAGGCTTGTTTCTATCCCCAGCAAATGTAGGAAAATAAGCGAACTAGAAGACTATAAGAATGATTTAGAGCTGAGAGATTGAGTCCATACACTAAGGAGAGGATGGTGAGGGAAACCAAATCAGAGGAATTCAGGATAAGGATTTGGGAACAGACTGGAAGTAATGGGCTAACATGAGAGACAGACAAACTTGGAGGACACATGGATGAAACCATTGTAGAATTCTGTTTTAGAGAAACTTTAAAGAAGCTGTGAAGGAGAGTGGCAGTATATCCAAAAAGAGACCATTGTATACCAGCTTTTTTTTAATCATTTAAGAGCTTTATTCAGAGAACTTATTAGGGCATTTACCTTCAAATTTGACTACAGATTTGTATTTTATACTTTTATATATCTTTGAATATATAGGTTTTGATGGATATGTTTCATCAGGATGTAGAAGATATAAATATATTATCTTTAACTGATGAAGAACCTTCCACCTCAGGAGAACAAACTTATTATGATTTGGTGAAAGCATTTATGGCAGAAATTCGTCAATATATAAGGGAACTAAACTTAATTATAAAGGTTTTTAGAGAGCCTTTTGTCTCCAATTCCAAATTATTTTCAGCTAATGTAAGTATATTTTATATGTTTCTATCATTGCATGTGTTGTTAGATTTGTATAACCACTCAAATTTGAATTTATTCAGTTCATGATTGCTAATTTGTCAGTATTTTTAAGTTGTCAAACTTAATTCATGATCACAAATAAATGCTACAACAGTTTCAAGAGATCACACATCAGAAATGAACAGACAAAACATAAAGTAGACTGATTATGTAAATGAAAATGAATTCACAGAACCTTCCTTGTATACCAAAGAATAAAGCCTCTTGTTTATGTAGAAGATATTTTTGTTTGGTTTGGTTGACTTAAGTCTGTTAACTAATACTACATCAACACGAACTGTATTGTCAGACACCATACTTAGCAATGGGGATTCAGAAATGAAAAAGAAACAATTCCTTCCCTAAACTTTAGTCAGGGCAGAGATATAATCTTAAAATTAAATTGCAATACACTCTGGTAGTAACTATAATTGAAGTATGATAGCAGTATTATTGAGAACACAAAAGAGCCAGTAACATTGAAACTCAGAGAAAGGATTATTCATCTTAAAATAGTAACCAAACTAACCCAATTGGGACCTGAGGAAATGCTGAGTGAGATCAGGTGAAGTTGTCTAAGGGGGTTACATACTAGTAATTCCTTGACCTATAGCCACTTAGCCATAGATGACTGGTGGAGAAACACTGCTTACTACAGAAGTTGGGACTGGGCCTCAAGTTCTAGCAATAAGTAGACCATTAAAAAATAAAGGAGTCAGGCCAGGTGATGCATACCTGTAATCCTGGTACTTGGGAGGCTGAGACAGGAGAATCATGGGTTCAAGATTAGCCTCAGCAACATAGCGAGACCCTGTTTCAAAAACAAAAACAAAAAACCTTATACAATTTTTATAAGTGCACATGGTGGCACACACTTGTAATCCCAGTACTTGGGAGGCTGACACAGGAGGATTGCAGGTTCATGGCCAACCTAAGCAACTTAGCGAGGCCCTCCACAAGTTAGTGAGACCCTGATTCCAAATAAAAAGTAAAATAGGGCTGGAAGTGTAGCTCAGAGGTAGACTGTCCCTAGTACCACAAAAAAAAAAAAAAAAAAAAAAAAAAAAAATTAATTTAAAGGGTTAGAGTGTGTGGGAGGTGTAGCTCAGAGGTGGAATGCCCCTGGGTTGAATCCTCAGTGCCAAAATAAATAAATAATAAAGGAATAGGGGTTGGGAATGAGTGTAGCTCGGTTGAGTGCTTACATGCGCAAGTCTCTGGGTTCAATCACTAGTATCCCCCAAATAACAACAATAATAATAAATGAATAGATTATAATGATGGTTGTATAAATCTTTAGATACTTAAAAATCATTGAATTACTTTATTTTATTTTTTCTTTCTTTTTTCTTATTTTTGTGTGTGGTACTGGGGATTGAACCCAGGACCAGTCTATTTCTGAGCTACACTCCATTCCCATTTTATTTTTTATTTTGAAGCAGTGTCTCACTAAATTATTGCTCCCTGGCCTTGAGCCTGTGGTCTCCCATCTCAGCCTCCCAAATACTGAGAATACAGGTGTGTGTCAATGTACCTGGCTCCGAATTTATGTATATATGTAGGTATATATTGTGGTAGTACAGATTGAACCCAGGGGCATTCTACCTCTCAGATACATCCCCAGTCCTTTTTACTTTATTTTGAAACAGGGTCTCACTAAGTTGCTGAAGGCCTCACTAAGTTGCTGAGGCTGGCCGTGAATCTGCAGATCTTCCTGTCTCAGCCTCCCAACTACTGGGATTACAGGTGTGTACCACCATGCCCCACTTTTAATTACTTTAAATGAGTGAAATGCATAGTATATAAATTATATATCAATAGAGTTGCTTTAAAAAATGAGTAAAGTACTGGGTGTAGTGACACTCACCTATAATCCCAGCAACTTGAGAGGCTAAGACAAGAAGAGTACATGTTTGAGGCTGGCCTAGGCAATGTAGTGAAGCTTGTGCCTCAACACCTCTGGGTTCAGTTCCCAGTACGCAAAGGTTTAAAAAAAAAAAAAAATTAAAGGAGAGGCAAAAAGTGTTTTAGGACACAAAAATCAAGAGTCATAATAGCCAAAAGGTGTTCAATGTCAATAATCGTCAGAGAAATGCAAATTAAAGCCACAAAGAGATACTACTATATATTCATTAGAAAGACTAAAACAAAAAGACTGACTAGAGCCAGGCATGGTGGCGCAGGTTGTAATCCCAGCATTTGGGAGGCTGAGACCAGAGGATCCGGGTTCACGGCCAGCCTCAGGTACTCAGTGAGGCACTTAGTGAGACCCTGTTTCAAAAAATAAAGAAAAAAATATAGGGTTGGGGGTATAGCTCGGAGGTAGAATGCCCCTGAGTTCAATCCCCAGTATCACACACCAAAAAAACAAAAAAAGACTGACTAGCAAATGTTGAGAAGAATGTGGCTCACTTCTTGTGAGAGCATAAAATTCTATGTGATGCATAAACTCATATAAACATTTGGGGAAAACTTTTGGCAGTTTTGTATAACAGTAAACAATAAACCAGCCACACCACCCAGAAATTCTATTTCTAGGTTTTTATCCAGAAGAAATGAAAACATGTCTATATAAAACTTTTTCATGAATGTTTATAGTAGTTTTATTTGTAATTGACCAAAGCTGGAAACAACCCAAATGTCAAAGGTGAATGGATATGCAGATTGTGATATGTCCATACAATGGAATGCTACTCAGCAACAAGAAGGAAGTAGTTTACATGCAGTAGCAGGGATGCATCTCAAAAACATGAGCAGAGAAACAAGACACAAAAGACTAGATATGATTCCGTTTATTTAATACTCTACAACTAAAGATACCTTTTTAGTAATAGAAAGCAAATTACTGGTTTCTTGGGAATAAGGATGGTAAAGCTTGAGGAGAATGGGATATCACCTTTTTAAGGTGATGAAAATGTTGCATAGTGGTGGTTACAGAGATGAGTAATTATATAAAATCTCACCAAAAAGTTCATTTCAAATAGGTATATCTTACAGTAAATGAAGCAGTACAGAATTGATATGGTTTATTTAGTGGTACCAAGGATTGAGCCCAGGCCGAGCCCTAGTTTATTTTTATTTTGAAACAAGGTCTTGCTGGGTTAATGAGATTCTCACTACTTGCTAAGGCGATCGATCCTTCTTGAACTTGTGATCCTCCTGTCTCAGCCTCCCAAGTGCTGGGATTACAGGCATGTGTCGCTACGCCCAGCCTTGATGTGATTTTATATTCCACATTGCAACTAACCTTTAAGAAACTATTTATTAAATTTTGGTATAGTGCCATAAAAGGATATTCACTCTCTATGAAATGTCTAGAATAGGCAAATCCATAGAGAGAGAAAGTTGAATAGTGGTTGCTAGGGACTAGGAAGAAAGGAATGGAGAATGTCTTATAGTGGATTTAGGATGTCTTTTGGAAGTAATGAAATGTTCTAATATTTAATAGTGGTGATAATTGCACAACTCTAAATATACTGAATACTTGAATAGTAGGTGCATTTTACAAGGATAAATTTCATGGTATATGAGTTATATCTTAATGGAAAGTTATACAGAAAAAGAATACCTACAATTATTTGAGTAGACTATTAAAATAATATTCCTCCCTTTCCTTGTTACACATCTGAATAAAGCAAGATTTTATTCATGTACTTCAGCCAAAATGATATATTACAACAGATTAAAGGCAAAAATTATAGGAAAATCCTGCTATCCTTTGGAAGATTGTAAAACAATGCCATTTTGCCATTAAATGTTTCCTTTTTGGTGTTTTAGAAAAATGTTCCTTTTCATTAAGAAATGTTATTAATGTTAACATGTAGTGGGTTTATTGTTTTTTGTTGTTGTGTTTTTGTTTTTGGTGGAACTGGGGGTTGAACCCAGGGGCATTCTACCTCTGAGCTACACCCAACAGCCCTATTTTTTACTCTTTATTTTGACAGGGTCTCACTAAGTTGCAGAGGGCCTCACTAAGTAGCTGAGGCTGGTCATGAACCCGCAATCCTCTAGTCTCAGCCTCCCAAGTACTGGGATTACAAGCATATACCACCACACCCAGCTCTTTTTTTTTTTTTTTTTTTTTGCGGTACTGGGGATTGAACTCAGGGGCTTTCTACCTTCGAGCTATACCCCTAGCCCTGTTTTTTATTCTCTATTTTGAAACCAGGTCTCACTAAGTTGCCAGGGGCCTCACTCGGTAGCTGAGGCTGGCTGTGAACTCGAATCCTCCGGTCTCAGCCTCCCAAATGCTGGGATTTAAGCGTGCGCCACCACACCCGGCTTCTTGTTATTTTTAAATGAAGTAAATATTTTAAAAATTCTTGATTTTAACTTCTAATATAGTAAATATTGATGTATATAAGAAAAAGCTTTTTGGAGTCTTAAATAATTTTTAGGAGCGTGAAAGAGTCTTAAAACAGAAAACCATTGACCTAGAGAAATGTAGTTGCAACTTGTACATTATTGTAAAAGAATTCTTGAATTGTTTTTTATTTATTTATTTATTTTGTGTGGTACTGGAGATTGAACTCAGGCATTCTACCTCCAAGCTATACCCCCAGCCCTATTTTTTAGTCTTTATTTTGAAACAGGGTCTCACTAAGTTTCAGAGTGCCTCACTAGGTAGCTGAGGGTAGCCACGAACCAAGATCCTCCGGTCTCAGCCTCCCAAATGCTGGGTTTACAAGAGTGCGCCACCATGCCCGGCTTGTTTTTTATTTTAATGTCACTAATATTTGTTAGTATATAAGCCATGTTTAATTTTGTGACCCTAAAATGACTTAAAAGCTCATAATTTGTCTATTATTATTCAACCTAGCTGAATTAATGTGTTTCTCTCCTCCCTTCCCAACAGGATATAGAAAATATATTTAGTCGTATAGTAGATATACATGAACTAAGTGTAAAGTTACTGGGTCATATAGAAGACACTGTAGAAATGACAGATGAAGGCAGTCCTCATCCCTTAGTAGGAAGCTGCTTTGAAGATTTGGCAGAGGTAAGTCCTTTAGTTATATGACAAAAGAAGTTTGTATATAAGCCTACATTTGCATTAAAGCTAAGAATTTTCATTCTTATGTCCAGCTACACTCATAGATACTAACTGCTGGCTACTTCACTATTATTGCCCCTTCCTCATAGGATCATTGTCAGCATTCATTTCTATTATCTTAATAAACATAGAAAAAGATGGAGAGGTGCTATGCACGGCTGACACCCACTGGCCCACTGTAAATTCTTTCAAAGCAAGGCCAAGAAAAGTCAATGAATCAATGAAGAACTTGAATCTGGGGTCAGACCACTTGTGTTCCACGCTAAACTCTGCTATTTATTAGTGTGTGACCATGGGCAAGTTATTTTTACTTCTCTAAACTTCTGTATACTTGTAAAACAAGGATGATAATAATAGGACTCAAGATTCTTGGGAAAGTTAAGTAAGATAACAGATAACCTGCCTAAAGTATTCAACTAATCACCTTCACACAGTAAGCTGTCCAGTTTGTGGCAACTGCATTGTTGTTTTGAGGAGGAAGAATAAAGTGAGTGGGAAAATTAGGTCCAGAACCTAGATGATTCAGAGATCATGGCGTAGAAAATCTGGTAGCCTTCTCCTTGAATATTTCAAATGCTAAAATATATGAGTTAGTTCTAATAATGTAGCATTGGGAGTCATTCTGAGGCTTCTAGCTCTTGCTCTGTTCTCATTCTAAAATCTACTCTATCTTTTATTATAACAGTGTTAAGCTTGTGAAAAAGGTTTTTAAAGAGCTCTAATAACTTAATGGCTAGATTACAGAATTCAGAAACTAGAAAGAACACTGTCACTATTTCTAGTCAGCATTCGATTAGAGGTGCTACCCAATGCAAAAAGAAAAGGAATAGACAAGACAAAGTTATCCTATTTATAGTCAATATAATTGTCTATATAGCAATCTGAGAGAATGTATATATCATTAGAACTAGTAAACTAGTTCAGTGTACTGGCTAGAGAAAAAAAGTCAGCATATAAAATTGGTAGCATTACTGCGCTGAGTTACAACCCATTGAAAATACATAACATTAAAAGTAAGAGGCTCTATTCATTAAATGACTGTAAGGTACTCAGTAAACAACCTAACTAAAGATATACCAGACCTTTGTTAAGAAAATAATAAAATAATTAGGTTCTTAAGGAATATCTGAGTAGATAGAAATACCATGCTTATGGATGGAAAGATTCAATATTGTAATAATGCTCATTGTCCCCAAAATAATCTATAAATCCAGTGTACAGCAAGCTGATCTTAAAATTCACATGTAAGGAGCCAGGTGTGTTGGCTCACACTTGTAATCCCAGTACATGGGAGGCTGAGACAAGGAGGATTGTAGGTTCAAATCCAGCCTTGGCAACTTTGCGATGCTTTCAACAATCAATTGAGACCCTGTTTCCAAATAAGAAAAAAAAAAAAAAAATTGGGCTAAGGGTGTAGCTTAGAGGTAGAATCCTCTAGGTTCAATCTCCAGAACAACAACAACAAAAAATTCACATGTAAGGCCATGCATGGTGGTGTATGTCTGTAATCCCAGTATTTGGGAGGCTGAGATGGGAGGATCTATCGCAGATTTGAGACCAGCTTCAGCAATTTAGCGAGACCCTGTTTCAAAAGAAAAAGGGCTGGGAGTGTAGCATGGAGATAAAGTGCCCCTAGGTTCAATGTGGTGCTGGGTGTACCACACACACACAAAAATTCATATGCAAGAATGAAAGAACAAAAAAGAATATTGGAGGAAGAGCAGGTCAAGGGAACTAGTCCTATCACATTTTTAAGATTTAGTATGAAGCCACAGTAAATAGAAGTGTAGTATGGTGCCATTAGGTAATTGGTAGGAAATTAGATAATAGGACAGGATAGAGAGCCCTGGGGGAAAAATGTATATACACTACTATATGTAACAGAGATAACATTAATTAGTAGAGAAAGAACAAGCTAATTAATAGATGCTAGGTCAAAACTGGTTATTCCTATTGGAAAAAAAAATCATTTCATAGCCTACATCATTCTCAAAAGGTTCTCAATAGATTAAAAATCTAAAATTCTCATGTTCATGGAGTAGAAGAGTTAGCATTGTTAAAATGTCCATACTGCCCAAGGCAATGTATAGTTTCAGTCCAATTCCTATCAAAATATTAATGACATTCTTGACAGAAGTAGAATAAACCATCCCAAAATTTGTATGGAACCCAAATCATCAGAGCGATTTTGAGCAAAAAGAACAGCGGGGCGTGGTGGCGCATGCTTGTAATCCCAGCATTTGGGAGGCTGAGACTGGAGGATCACAGGTTCACGGCCAGCCTCAGCTACCTAGTGAGGCACTCCGCAACTTAGTGAGACCCTGTTTTAAAATAAAGAATAAAAAATAGGGCTGAGGGTACAGTTGGGAGGTAGAATGCCCCTGAGTTCAATCCCCAGTACCACACACACAAAAAAAGAACAAAACAGGAGGCATTATACTACCTGACTTCAAAAATATTTACTACAGGAGACTGGGGGAGATAGTTCAGAGATAGGCCTAGCATATATGAGGCTCTAAATTCAGTCACCAGCAACACACACACACACACACTCACACACACACACACACACACACACACACACTCCTGCAAAGGTACAGTAATCCAAACAGCATGTTATTAGCATAAAAGTAGATACATATAACAGTAGAGCAGAATAAAGAACCTACTGAAAAAAAAAAGATATTAAATAGTTTATTCTGATGTTAGAATTAGGTTCTTTTTTTTTTTTTTTTTTTTTTTTGGCGGTACTGGGGATTGAACTCAGGGGCATTCTACCTCCAAGCTATAACCCCAGCCCTATTTTTTTATTCTTTATTTTGAAACAGGGTCTCACTAAGTTGCAGAGGGCCTCACTAGGTAGCTGAGGCTGGCCAGGAACCCGGATCCTCCGGTCTCAGCCTCCCAAATGCTGGGATTACAAGCGTGCGCCACCACGCCCAGCTCTAGAATTAGGTTCTTAATGAATCTATTTGTACAGAGTGGTTTTTATCTTGCCTGAAATTGATTAAATGCCTAGATTTCTGGATCACATACTTTGAGTGTCTCTATAACACCAAAAAGAAATCTAAAAATTTTAATTGATTATATTCATAGCTTTTTTTTTTTTTTTTTTTTTTTTGTGATACTGGGGATTGAACCCAGAGACACTACCTCTGAGCTACACCCCAGTTCTGTTTTCTTTATTTTGAAATAGGGTCTCACTAACTTGCAGAGAGCCTCACTAAGCTGAAGCTGGCTGTGAACTCGGATCCTCCAGTCTCACCTCCCAAGTATTGGGATTACAAGCGTGCGCCACCATGCCTGGCATGTCACAGCTTTAATTTTTAAGAAATTGATAATACAATCTTTCATTGTGTATTCACATTCAGTTATTTGGCATTTTTTCATTTCAGGTTGGTTTGATACAAAATCTCATTATTGCTGTTTACTACCTAACCACCCCCCAGCAGATTAATTTTATTGATCAATTTATATTTATAAAAATTGTATTGAATTCTTGTCTAAAGTATCTCAATCTCACCGAATTAAATATATTTTATAGCATAGATTTTTATTATAATAATCACATTATATAAAAGTATATAAAATAATAAAGCAACTTTAAAAAAAAAAAACTTCAATGCAAGACCTGAAACTATGAAAGTACCAAAAGGAAAATATAGGGAAAACTTCAGGACAATGAAATAGGAGAGGATTTTCTGGATGAGACCTCAAAAGCAAAGAAAGACAAATGGGAGAAAATATACATCTGATAAAGGGTTACCATCCAGAATATATAAGAAATTCAAACAATCAATAGCAAAAAAAGAAAGTCATATAATCTGCCTTAAAAATTGACACCAGATAGGTTTAAATAGACTTTTCTCAAAAGAAGAACCAATTTGGCTAACAGGCATATGAAAAATTGATTATCAGGGAAATGCAAATCAAGACAAAGATCACCTCACTCCAGTTAGAATGGCTGTTATCAAGCTGGGCATGGTGGCGCATTCTTGTAATCCCAGCATTTGGGAGGCTGAGACCGGAGGATCCAGTTTCGCGGCCAGCCTCAGCTACCTAGTGAGGCCCTCCGCAACTTAGTGAGACCTTGTTTCAAAATAAAGAATAAAAAATAGGGCTGGGGGTATAGCACAGAGGTAGAATACCCCTGAGTTCAATCCCCAGTACCACAAAAAAAAAAAAAAAAAGAATGGCTGTTATCAGCCTGGCGTGGTGTCATGCACTTGTAATCCCAATACTTGGGAGGCTGAAACAGGAGGATTGCAGGTTCAAAGCCAGCCTTGCAATTTAACTTTTAGCAACCTAGTGAGACCCTGTTTCCAAATAAGGAATAAAATCGGGCTGGGGTATAACTTGGAGGTAGAATGCCTCCAGGTTCAATCCCCAGTACCAAAAAAAAAAAAAAAAAAAAAAAAAAAAAAAAAAAAAAAAAAAAAAAAAAAAAAAAAAAAAAAAAAAAAAAAAAAAAAAAAAGCTGTTATCAAAAAGACAAAAAAGTGCCGGGAAAATGTGAAGAAAAGGGAACTGTTATATTCTATAGGTGGGAACTTAATATAGTCATTATGGAAAACGTATGGAGATTCCCTAGAAAATTAAAAATAGAACTATATGATCCTGCTCATGGGTCTATAACCAAAGGCAATGAAATCGATACATTGAAGGGGCATTTGCAATGTAATATTTTGACGTACTATTTGGTAGTTGATATGTTGATAATGAAGTGGCCAATTGGCAAGTCAGTGCTGACAAGTATATAAGTGGAATAGTTTGCAGTTTTAAAATAAATGAAGGAACTCTATGAATCAGAATGGATTAATCCTGAAACCAACTTTGAGTATAAAAAGCAAGGTGCTGAAGACCTTATATTATGATATTCATGTAAAGTTTGAAAGCATGCAAAATGATGCATTGCCTTTATTCATTAAGTATATGTAATTACAATATGAAAACATGCATAGGAATAATAAAATTCAAATTCAGGATAGTGATTGCCTGTGGTGATCAGCAGGGGAGGAGATAGACTTATGAGAGGAAGCCGTGGAGAATCCTAGTTATATCCATATTGTTATATCCATGTTGTGAGGGCTTTGTTGAGCTAGATGGTGGGTATAGTTAGGTTAGGCTGTTTTGTCAGTTATATGTGTTGATAATTAAATTATATTTTTCTATGAATCCTGTTAAATTTTAACCAGTGAACTAATTATAAAATGATCTACTAACTCATACATGGATTCTTAGAAGTGCACTCCATTCCAAAGATTTATCTTTAAGAATAAAACTATGTGCCAGGCATGGTTGCACACACCTGTAATCCCATTACTTAGGAGCCTGAGACAGGAGGATCATAGGTTGGAGGCCAGACTGAGCAATTTAGCAGTGCTCTCAGTAACTTAATGAGACCCTATTTCAAAGTGAAAAATAAAATAGAATGGGGGGAATAGTTCAGAGGTAGAACATCCCTAGGTTCAATCACTAGTACCATTGAAAGAAAAAGAAGAAAATTAGATGATGAGAATATGGATTCTGAGTGAATTGTCCATTTTTTTTTTCTCTTGAGATTGGCTATTTTAGAATAGTACTATTCAGTACTTATTAAATGCCAGATTCTATAAGCACTTTATATATGATATCTCACTTAATTCTTAACCTTGGAAATGAGATATTATCCACATTTTCCAATGAGAAAGTATATGTATAGTAAGTAGTTTTTTGAAGGTCACACAGCTAGGAAGTAGTGAAGTCAGAATTAGAACTAGATCTATAGGATTCCAAAACTTTTAAACCACCTCACTGTATAAAGCCTTTTGTTTATGGTTATCATAATAATTCTATAATACATTGGGGCTTAGTGATAAGAGAGAAAAGTAAACATGTCTACGTATACAATAATTCCAGGTAACAGGTGTGTGCTACAACTTCTAGCTACTAGAATCCTTTAATGAGAGGTGTTATAAAAGATCCTATTATTCATCAGAAAAAAAAATCTGATTTATTCTCTTACTTGAGAATATTAGATTCATTCTATTATGATTAATAGTCATAATTTTTGTTTAGAGATTTTTTTTTTGTTTAGAGATTTTAAAGAAGTTATAAGTTGTACTGCTATAGATATATTCATAATTTAATCTTTTCTGCTATAGTAGGCTATTTATACTTTACCTTGGAGAAAGATTATTTATGTTTTGCCTTCTTTATTTTCTAAGGAACTGGCTTTTGATCCATATGAATCGTATGCTCGAGATATTTTACGGCCTGGTTTTCATGATCGTTTCCTTAGTCAGTTATCAAAGCCTGGGGCAGCACTTTATTTGCAGGTACAGTAATTTTTAAGTCAAGATGTACATTGTCCGAAAAGTAAACTTTAAAAAAATAAACAAATCACTTTCTTTTCTAGTCAATAGGTGAAGGTTTCAAAGAAGCTGTTCAGTATGTCTTACCCAGACTGCTTCTTGCTCCTGTTTACCACTGCCTACATTACTTTGAACTTTTGAAGGTAAGAAAACTCTTTATTTGGGTACTATAAAATATTCAAATGTGATGAAAAGAAAAATGTTTGTGTGTATAAGTGCTGAGGATTTAACTCAGGGCCTACACATGCTAAGCAAGCATTCTGCCACTAAGCTGTATTTCTAGTCTTGTGATAAAACCTTTTTCCACTTTATTTGTAAATTATTATGTAAGTACCAATGTACATCGTATGTATCTATTTTCTTCTTCTAGTTATGAAGCAAATATAAGTAAATCTGCAAGAGAGTAGCATATTTTTCTCCAGTTTTAGTAATGAATTTTAGAGGCGTTATCAGACATTTTTGTCTTGTGCCCTTTTTTCTTACATAGCTAATTCTTTGAAAACAACCTCAAATCTATGCATCCAAGTCTCCATTTGGGGACCTTAGTAAATTCAGGGAAGTGAGGATAAGGCTGAAGTAATAGGGAAGGTTGATTTACCTAATTTTCATATCTTAAATTTTAACTACTTCTGTTAAACTGCTTATCATTACTTTAGAAGTGGTGAATTTGTATAATTCCATTAAAAAAAATCCCTATTTGGTCACAGTTGAAAATATTAAGTAGCACTGCCAAAGGGAAAAGTTTCTCTTTTCTTCTCTATTATACACTGAAATTAAGGAAAAGGGAAATCTCACTGTGTATAACTCTATTCAGTAGTGTAGCTCAAAGACATACTCTGTTTACTTTACCTTTAATGAACTAGCCCCATAAAGACAAAATAAGACATACATTAATGATATTATTTCTTCAATTTGGGCTGTAGGAGTTTGCTTGTGGATACCCCTAACTGATAAGCACTTAGAAAAAAAGACATGCCTTTCATCCCAGCTACTCAGGAGGCTAAGGCAGAAGGATCACAAATTTGAGGCTAGCCTGGGCAATGTAGCAAGACCTTGTCTCAAAATAAATTTTTTTTAAAAGGGGGATCAGTGATAGAACACTTGCCTAACATGTGTGAGGCTCTAGGGTTAATCCTTAGTACTGCAAAAAAAGAAAAAGACCAATAGAATCTAAGTCAGTTATTATCCCTCTTAATATTTTTGTGCCTACCACTTGATATGCTCTAAGAGAACTTAGTTTTATGTTCACAAAGAGATACGTTTTTAAAAATTTAAGTTGAAACTTAGTAAGAGTTTCTGTAAATTCCTTTAACTACATGCATAGGAGAGAAATGAGGGTGCAGTGTTGAGGGAGGGACCCACAACCACCAGGCTGATTTTATTTTTTATTTGGAGACCATGTTGCAGAGGGCCTCACTGAGGCTGGCCAGGAACCTATGATCCTCCCATCCCAGCCTCCCAAGTACTGGGATTACAGGCATGCGCCACCACACTTGGCTTTCTTTAGCTTTTAAATAAATATTTCACTAAAAAAAAAAAAAAATTCTCTTTAGCCGGGCGTGGTGGTACACACTTATAATCTCAGTACTTGGGAGGCTGAGACAGGAGGATCACAGGTTCACAGCCAACCTCAGCTACTTAGTGAGGCCCTCTGCAGCTTAGTGAGACCCTGTTTCAAAACAAAGAATTAAAAATAGGACTGGGGTGTACTCGGAGATAGAAAGCCCCTGGGTTCAATCACCAGTACTGTGGGGGGGGGGGGATTCTGTTTAATATCATGATTCTGTTTTGGAGAGTGTATTACCTTTTAGTTACAGGAGCAGATGATGAAATGGGCTCTCTGTAATGAGTCACTAAATGAATAGAAGGGCTCCAAATTTAGTAAACTGGAGTAACTCTCATCTCTGTATATTCCTCCCATGTTTCCAGGTCTCTGCATGATAGTAATTTGAACTTCAATTAGATTTCTCAAGTAGGAATGTTTGAACTTAGAATGCTGAGAGAATTAAAGGGTAATGTTTAATCACTAGGCAGAATTAGCAAACAGCTTACTATTTAAAGTCTGTGATAAAGCTGGGCGTGGTGGCGCACGCTTGTGATCCCAGCATTCGGGAAGCTGAGACCAGAGGATCCGGGTTCGCGGCCAGCGTCAGCTACCTAGTGAGGCACTCCGCAACTTAGTGAGACTCGGTTTCAAAATAAAGAATAAAAAATAGGGCTGGGGTGAGCTCGAAGGTAGAATGCCCCTGAGTTCAATCCCCAGCACCGCAAATAAATAAATAAATAAATAAAGTCTGTGATAATATAGGATGATTAATTTTAAGAGGTTAATCAAGAGGAAGCTTTTGGTATATAAGATAATTCTTTACAAAAAAATTATAATGATAACCACAGATATAATACGGCATTTACAGTTTTGTTATATAGAATCCATCTTTGTAATGGTTTCTAAAGCGAAGAGATTTTTTACTTGAGCCTATAATGACATTTTGAAGGAATGATTTTATCTCCCCAAAGTATACCCATACAAACATTAGAAAAAATTCATCCAAGATGACTTTGAACTAATTGCCTAGAGAATTACCCTTTTCTTTTTCTGGTATGCTGGGTTCATGTAACCAAGGAAAAGGTAGGTTTCCTTTAGTTTAAAAATCAGGTTGAAGCTGGGAGTGGTGGCGCACACTTGTAATCCCAGTACTTGGGAAACCGGAGGATTGCAGGTTTGAAGCCAGCCTCAGCTACTTACTGAGGCCCTCTGCAACTTAGTGAGACCCGGTTTCAAAATAAAGAATAAAAAATAGGGCTGGGGGTATAGCTCGGAGGTAGAACACCCCTGAGTTCAGCCCCTAGTACCGCAAAAAAAAAAAAAAAAAAATAGGGCTGGGGGTATAGCTCGGAGGTGAATGCCCGAGTTCAATCCCCCAGTACCGCCAAAAAAAATAGGGCATAGGGTGTAGCTTAGAGATAGAATGTCCTTGGGTTCCATCCCCAGTACCACCAAAAAGAAAAAAAAAAAAGTTCAGGTTGAAATCTATATTGTTGTATATACCTTAATGTTTTAGTTTCCTAAGGCTACTGAAGCAAAATATCACAATCTGAGTGGTTTAAAAACAGCAGAGATTTATTCTTTCTCAGTTCTGAAGACTTTAAGTCTAAAATTAGGGTATGGGAGGGCCTACTTCTAAAGGGTCTAGGGAAGAATCCCTATTTCCTCTTCCTAGCTTCCGGTGAATCCTGGCGAACCATTCCTTGACTTATTAACACTGTCATTCTAGTCTTTGCCTCCATCTTCACATGAGGTTCCTCACAACTTCACATTCTTCTCTTTGCGTCTGCATCTAAACCTCCGGATCCTTTCTGTTGTAAAGATACCAGCATGACCTCATTGTGTTAATTACATCTGCAAAGATCCTATTTCTAAGGATTCCTAGGTTTTTCAGAGTCTTCAATTGTTTGGTTACTATAGTGAAAGGTCTTTGAACTGAAAGGAATCTTGGATTCAAGTTTTGCCTATTTATGCCATCAAGTAAATGTTAGTCATTTTATATAATGTCATGATGAAAAAAAAGTTTCTAAGCTGGGCGTGGTGGCGCACGCTTGTAATCCCAGCATTCGGGAGGCTGAGACCGGAGGATCCAGGTTCGTGGCCAGCGTCAGCTACCTAGTGAGGCACTCCACAACTTAGCGAGACCCGGTTTCAAAATAAAGAATAAAAAATAGGGCTGGGGGTGTAGCTCGGGGGTAGAGCGCCCCTGAGTTCAATCCCCAGTACCGCAAAAAAAAAAAAAAAAAAAAAAGTTTCTAGAAATAAAAACATCAATTCATATGTTCTCTTTTTTAAACAAAGGAAAACCTTACTGTTTGTTGATGAACTCATAAAATAAAGTACAGCAATTTATTTTGTATCTAAGACAATCATGAGTTTTATTATTCTCCTGAATACCACTATGAATATCTTTTTCCTCTGACAGCTCCTTAAGTTTAGTACCGTTTATCTTCCACAGCTTTCTGGAAAATATATTGTATATATTGCATATGCCTATTGTACATGCAATATACCATATTGACAACTGTCTCTCTACTTATTTCTTACAGACCAAATTAGTAATCACTGGTAAAAGTGGCTCCTTTCCTATAAAAAGATAAAATTTATCATCTCTATGGAGCATGAGTTTTCATTGTGCTTTAGAATATGATTTCTTAGATAAGGTTAAATACAGTCTCACATATGGCAATATAATCTTAGGACTTGGTGATTTAAAAAAGGGATTTAAATAAACTGTATTTATAAAATTAAATTGCTGCTGTTATACAATGTTACTAAATAGGCACCCCTGGAAAGCATGGTATTGTACTTTGGTAACAAGAAGAGGCTGCTTTGTTGAGTCTCATTTGCATACTAATTAATACTGCTTTGTTTCTGTAGCAACAATAAGCCACCCCTTTACATGGTAGTCAGCTTGAATTATTTTGCATCCCTGCCCAGTTTAAATGAGCAGTTAGTAAAAGAAGCCAAGAAGCCAGGCGTGGTGGCGCACACTTGTAGCTTGTAATCTCAGCATTTGAGATACCTCTGAGTTCAATCCCCAGTACCAAAAAAAAAAAAGGTCATTGATTACACTGAAATTTATTTTAGATGTTTACCTAATGCTATGAATATAAAAATGATATTTAGAAAAAATGTTTTATCAGTAAGTTTTATGAGTTTGAAATATCCTTTGCATTTGTGGGGGTTTTTTGTTTTTGTTTTTGTTTTTGTTTTTTTTGCGGTACTGGAGATTGAACCCAGGGGCCTTCTACCTCTGAGCTACAGGGTCTCACTAAGTTGTAGAGGGCCTCACCAAGTGGCTGAGGCTGGCTAAGAACCTGTGATCTTCCAGTCTCAGCCTCTCAAGTATTGGGATTATAAACATGTGTCACCACGCCCAGCTTGAGTTTGTGGGTTTTTTTTTTTTTTTTTTTTTTTTTGTGGCACTTGGGATTGAACCCAGGAGCATTGTACCTCTGAGCTACACCCCCTGTCTATTTTTATTCTTTATTTTGAAATAGGGTTTACTGAGTTGCAGAGGGCCTCACGTAAGTAGCTGAGGCTGGCCACAAACCCCAATCCTCCCATTTCAGCCTCCCAAGTACTGGGATTAGATTACAAGTATGTGCCACCATACTCGGCTTGAGTTTGTGGTTTTTAAAATATTAAGAATATTTTTTGAGATATCAGTAAAATCCATATGCAAAATGCTACAGTTAATGACAGATAAATGATTAAGAGACTTGAAACATTTTTGTAAGAGATAATCAAATGCATGTCTAAATGGATTTTTCTTTTATAATTATTTTTGTTTGTGTTAGGATTTTATATGGTGTTAGGTGTGTTTCCTTGAATTAGTAATATAAAAAATATCAAGGACAAAATATTAAGGGTTCAGTATTCTACCTGTTAATTAATGTCAAATCTTTAAGACTGAAAAATTGCCCTGTGTCTCACTGACTTGAATATCTCTGGACTTTACTTTTGAGTGTCAGTAACTAAAGTCTCAACTCAGTGAAGTAATTCATGCCTCAGCTGTGCTTTCATTAAAATTTCTTTCCTTAATGTATATAGCTTTCAGTGTTAGTTTATTTACTGCCTTCAAAGCCTAAACTTTATGCTATCAGTTAATGTTAACATTTTGTCTAAAAAATTCTGCTGTGTGAGAAGCAAATAGTTTAGAGTGATAGGGATAGAAAGTACTTTGACAGATTACCCCGAATCCAGCATTTGGTCTACCAGTAATGTCTATTAAGTAAAAACCTAATATCTTTCTTTATGTACATATGGCCCTTGACTTTCTTTAACCTAATTGACCATACTGAAGAACAATAGTGCAAGTTAAAAATGTATTTGATTTTTTTAATGTATATTTTTAAAGTTTCTTATCCTTTAGAAAATAAATTTTTATTACCCATTTTATGTTGGGAATTATGTATAGATTTTTCTTTTACTTAACACAAGTGAATATTTTTCTAAAAATGAAGATTGTGCTCTAAGGGAAAAGTATGATAAATTTTTAATAATGAATATGAGAAATCTGGATAACAAAAGCTAAGTAATAAGTAGGTATTATAATATAGCAGTTATTCTGAAATATTTGAACATCAAAATATTTTAAGTATGTTATTTTTATTTATTTTTTGTTTGTAGTACTGGGGATTGGACCCAGGGACATTCTACCTCTGAGCTACAGCCCCAGCCCTATTTTTTATTTTTATTTTGAAACAGGGTCTCACTAGGTTGACAAGAGTCTCACTACTTGCTGAAGCTGTCCACAAACTGTGATCCTCCTGTCTCAGCCTCTCACATACTGGGATTTCAAGCATGCACCACCAGGCCCAGCTCAAGTATGTTATTTTTATAAAAATGATTTGGGACACTAAGAAATGTTACTTTTCACAGGTTATCTTTGTGTGTGTGTGTGTGTGTGTGTGTGTGTGTGTGTGTAAATAATATTTATCAATTGAAGCAGAAAGGAATGTGTTGACTTTTAAGAAATAACTCTTAAAATCCTTCAATGCTAATGAATAAGGTCATTTGTGTGTGTGTGTGTATGTGTGTGTGTGTGTGTGTGTGTGTGTGTGTGTGTGTGTGTGACTAATTTTTATCAATTGGAGCAGAAAGAAATGTGTTGACCTTTTAAAGATAACTCAAAATTCTTGAGTACTAATGAATAATGAAGTTCATAGAAAAGTAAGCCTCTTTATAATTACTTGTAGTTTCTTATGTCTTTTGTAATTTCCCAAGTCTTTTCCTTTATGATAGAAAGCAGATGATCTTAAGTAATTACATGAAAGCTCCATTGATGTTATTTCTTAACTTTTCCTTTTTTGGTAGCAGGTTTAGAAGGTTGTTGAACTACTATCACTTATTGTCCCTCACAGTTCTGTTAATTGCTTGCTTGAATTAAAGCTACCTTATTGTATTGATAATTTATGGTATTGATGACTTTCTCCCTGGCATAGATATTTGCCACTGATAGATAAAAGTACTTGAGTTTCATAAATGTGTATTATCCCAGCTTTACTGAATATTTTAATGTACAAATGCTGACAAAGTTCTTCATGACACTAATATTGAGTCTGTAATAGAACTAAAAAGAAAATGACTTAACACTTAAATTTTGTGTTATCATTTGCAAAGTTCTTTCAATTTTTATATTAACTCTGTAAAAAAGGAATGGCAGACTTTTTATAAGCCAAATTTGGGAAGAGAAAACTGGCTCAAAGGTCAAGAAATCTGCCCTGAGGTCACACAGAAGTAGATCCAAAATTTGGTCCTATGAGCCAGGTATGGTGGTGTACACCTGTCGTTGCAGTCCTGCTTAGACAGGAGGAACACTTGAGGCCAGGAGCATGAGGCCAACCTGAGCAGCAGAGTGACCCTGTCTCAAGAAAAATACAATTTCGATCCTAGGTTTTGTGTTTGAAATTCCTCTCCATTATATTGCCTCCTTCTCTACCTTCCTTATCATCACTATACCCTATAGTGGTAATTAATATAGTAATCGGAAACCCAAGACCAAATTCCACAATTTTTAAAGAAATCTCATCTACGCACCTAGTGCTGTGCTGAGTCCTGCGATAGTTACAGAGACAGTTCATGCCCCATACCTCTTTTCAGTAATGTGCTACTTGAGAAACTGCATAGTACTGCTTGTCACAAGGTAAAACCTATATTTTAGTACTGATACTTCTATTTTTTTTTTTTTTTTTGCGGTACTGGGGATTGAACTCAGGGGCATTCTACCTCCGAGCTATACCCCCCAGCCCTATTTTTTATTCTTTATTTTGAAACCAGGTCTCACTAAGTTGCGGAGTGCCTCACTAGGTAGCTGAGGCTGGCCGCGAACCCGGATCCTCCGGTCTCAGCCTCCCGAATGCTGGGATTACAAGCGTGCGCCACCACGCCCGGCTC
>PVLC010020054.1:0-29653 GCA_004027655.1 Graphiurus murinus | reverse complement strand
ATAAAAACTAAAAACACAGAATAGAATGCCCATACAGATTCTGTATGTTAAATAATTAAATATATGACAGAAAGAGCACTTCAAATAAAAAAAAATGACATTCAATAAATTGGGTTGGATCAATTTAAGTTGGAGCATTGCATCCACACATAGATAAATTTCAAAGGAATTCAAGATCAAAAAGCTAGAACCAACAAAAGAACTAAAGAACTATTTAGTTAAATATTTATTCTTGGAGTTGGATTTGTCTTTCTAAGCATAGATTCACAATTAAACACGAAAATTAACAGAATTCTGGTTTAGAATCCAAAGAGGTGAAAATGTTTGTATGGCCAAAATTTATTATAAGAGTAACAACTTTCTAATAAATAGTTTCATTAATTAATAAGGAGAGAATACATTATTATAAATACAGATAAAATATAGGAATTCTATGTCATATGTGCATACAAATGAAGACATTAAAATTGTCAATAACAATTTCATTTATTTATTTATTTTTTGGTATTGGGGATTTCACACAGGAGCAATCTATCTTCCAGCTATGCTTCCAGACTCCCCACCCTTTTTAATTCTGGAAACAGTAAAGATTAGATTTTGCTGGGCCTGGTGGCAAAAGTTTGTACTCCCAGAACTTAGGAGGCTAAGATGGGAGGATCATAGGTTTGAAATCAGACTCAGCAACTCAGCTGAGACTGATTTTTATTAGAGTTAAGGCTCTAGTTTCATTTTTCTGTTTGTGATATACAGTTCCAACACTATTTATTAAAGAGCATCCATTCTTCATTATATGTCTTCTTGGAAAATTTGTTGAAAATCATATTACTGTAAATCAATCAGTTTATTTCAGGGCTCTCTATTGTGTTCCATTGGCCTAAATGTCTGTTTTTATGCCCATATTATGGTGATGCTTTAATTAATATAGCACTGTAGTCTGTTTTGAAGTTGAGTAGTGTATTATTTCAACTTCTCTTTTTTCCTCAAGATTGCTTTGGATGCCTAGGTCTTTTATGGTTCCACATGAATTTTATAAATATTTTTTATTTTTTGTAAAAATGTCATTGGAATTTTGATGAAGATAAAATCTGTACTCTGCATACTATGTATCACTGTGTATTGTAAATATTTTAATAATATTAATTTATCCAATTAATGAACATGGGATATCTTTTCATTTTTTGTGACTTTAATGTTTTCCATTTATTTTATCAAGAATTTTTAGTTTTTAGTATACAGGTCTTTCATATTATTGCTGCTACTGTGAATGAGATTCTTTTAAATTTATTTTTCAGATAATTTATTATTATCGTATATAAACACTACTTTTTTTTGTATGTTGATTTTGTATCCAAGAAATTTACTAAATATGTTTTTTTAGTTATAAGCATTTTTGGGGGATATTATTTAGAGTTTCTCTATTTAAATCACGTTGTTTGAAAAGAGAAATAGTTTAACTTTTTCCTTTCCTATTTCAATGCCTTTTATTTCTCTTGCCTAAATACTTGGCTAGCACTTAGAGCACTAAGTTCAACACAAGTAGAGAAACTGGGCGTTGTCTTGTTCCTAATCTTAGAGGAAAAACTTAAACTTCTCACCACTGAATATGATGTTAGCTTTAGGTTTGTAATATAATGGCCTTTATTATATATAGTCTAAAGTTTAGTTGAATCTGAAGTTCCCTTATTGATTTTCTGTTTGAAATAAATTTTCCCATTGCTGAAACTAGGCTATTGATAGTTTCTATTGTGTTTCTATTACTTTTTATCTCTCCCTTCAGATCTACCAAAATTTACTTAAATATCTAGTTGATTCAATGTTGGGTGCACACACAGACACACTTGTATCCTCCTGATAAACTGACCCCTTAAGCACCATATAATGACTTTCTGTGACTAATTTTACAGTTTTGGGCTTAATGTCTACTTTTTTCTGATCCATGTATAGTAATACTTGCATATATATTTTTACATCCCTGTCTACCCAGTTTGTGAATTGAGTATCTTAAAGGCATATACTTAGATCTTGTTTCTTTTTTTTTTTTTAACCATGCATTCAGCCACTCTCTGTCTTTTTATTATAGAAGTTAATCTATTTATATTCAAGGCGATGATTGGTCAGATAGAACTTACTACTTTATTAATTCCTTGTTTAATTTCCTGAACTTTAGGGATCATATTAAGGAATTTTCTACCTGTACCTATATGTTGGAGTGTTGGTCCTATGCCATCCTCTAGTAATTTCAAATTTTCTGGTCTAATTCCCAAGTCTTTGATGTATCTTGAGTTGACTCTTGTGCAGTGAAAGGCAGGGATTTAATTCCATTTTTTTTTACAAATAGATAATCAATTTTCACAACATACTCTGTTGAAAAGGCCCTCTTTTCTCCAAAGTATGATTTTGGCACCTTTGTCAAAATCCAATTGACTAAAAGTGTGTGGATTTGTTTCTATGTCTTCTGTACCATTGTGTGTGTGTGTGTATATTTATATATACACACACACACACAATGGTTTTATATATATATATATATATATATATATATATATATATATATATATATAACCATGCTGTTTTTTATTACTATAACTCTGTAATATAACTTGAAGTCAGTTATTGTGATGCCTTCTATATGATTTTATTGCAGAGAATTGCTTTGGCTATTTTGCAATATTTAGGATTTTTATTTCTAAATCCAACACCATTCATGCAGAAAATCAGAATAGAAGGAACTTACCTCAACATCGTAAATGTAATATATAATAAACCAAAAGCAAACATCATATTGAATGGGAAAAATAAGAGAATTCCTTTTAAATCAGGAACAAGACAAGTATGCTCACTATCATCACTCCTTTTCAATATACTATTTAATACTCTAGCCAGAGTAATAAGACAAAAGAAGGACATCAAAGGAATACAAATAGGAAAATAATTGAAATGATCTTTTTTCAGATGATATGATCTTATACTTGGAAAACGCAAAAATTTCAACCAAAAGACTTGGTTCCATGTCCAGTGAGGCTTTAGCTCTTTGTTGAATGATATGCATATGGCTTAAAGAACATATTAAAGTCTGCTCACAGCCTGCTCTGATTGCTCTGAGGAGTCAGAGCTTCCTTAATATAGATGTGGAGTGTGTAATGGAGTAGATCATGAATCTAATACCAGATTCTTATTGTTGTTACCAAGATTTACTAGATTCTCTTAAATGAATATTTTTTCTCTGTGTGTAATTCCCTTGAGGAAATTCCCAGAAACATTGTATGACTGGATTTTTAAATAATTTTCACTGGTTAAAATACTACTCTACTATGCCAGGGAGAGAGTCCATTGATTTCCTTATTCTATCATTATCAAAAACATTTTTAAAAGTTTACTAAATGCTTTTATTAAAAATTAATGTATATCTTGTGTCATTATTAATGTGTTCAATTATTGAAATACTATGACTTATACTTTAAAACACCAAGAAATCAATGTAAGAGAAGTAACTTATTAATGTCACAGAGTGTGGAGGTGAGAGCATATGACTTCAAGTTTATATTTGTTTAACTCTAAAGTCTATGTTATGATTATTATTATAAATTTCTTCATGTTAGTATTACTGATATTAGTTAAAATAATTCAACTTAATGCTTTTTTTTTTTTTTTTTTTTTTTTTTTTTTTTTTTTTTTTTTTTTTGCGGTACTAGGGATTGAACTCAGGGACATTCTATCTCCGAGCTATGCCCCCAGCCCTATTTTTTATTCTTTATTTTGAAAGAGGGTCTCCCTAAGTTGCAGAGTGCCTCACTAGGTAGCTGAGGCTGGCCACAAACCGGGATCCTCCAGTCTCAGCCTCCCGAATGCTGGGATTACAAGTGTGCATCACCACACCCGGCTCAACTTAATGTTTTTTGAAAGTTCTTTTCAGCAAGAAAATATATTATAAAAATTGCCTTATATATTATCTGTTAAACGTAAGACAAAAACCACACAAATTATCTAAGACACCAAACTAAAAACTTATTTTGGACAATATTATTAAAAATAATCAAGAGAATCTTGTTCTAAGGTTTTTATAGGAGTAAATTATAAGTGAGAATATTGAGTTCCACTAACTAATAACTATCTTAAAGGAGAATTTGGTGATTATATTCATCTCTAAAATTAAACATTTATTTTCCTACTATACAATAATTATGCTAAATGAAATAAGTAACATTCTATGTTTCTTTATTTTGATTTATAATTCTTCCCTAAGTTGTAGCCATTATCTAAGAGGCAAAATCTATTTATCAATCTACTTAATTTCACATATATCTTTTTTCGAAATCTCATATATTTGAGAAATAACATCACTAGAAGGCACCATTCAGAAGTTTCTCTAGAGTTCATTTTGATTCAACCCTGTATTCAGATAGGTTTCAAAATTTCACATTGAATTGATAAACATATTTTCTAAAGTAGTTGCATTAAAAAAGGATTAAATAAAAATACATATGAAAGAATGATAATGTAGTCATTATATTTTAGAGGGAAAAAAAACTCAATCAAAATCTCAGCTCTTTCAAGTGTGATGTATATAGCCCACGGCCAGTCAAGGCTCTATCAGCTTCAGATTTTATTCTTAGGAAATAATAATAATAATATTATCTGCCTTACTTCTTCAATGTAAGATCATAATCATCATCATCATCATCATCATCATCATCATCATCATAGGTGTTTGAGTACCAATCTAACAATTTATTAGCTCTGTGACTGGAGCAACTTCCTTACTTTTCTTTACCATACTTTTCCCCTTTATCAAATGAAAAAAATTATGATATCTACCTCACTGTTGAAGTGAGAATTAGATTAAATTACTTTAATATCAAGTACTAAGAATAATACTCAATATTAGTGAGCCCTTAAAAAACTAGCTATTATATTTTTTATTTGCTGAAACCCAGTTATATGTCCTAATAATGCAAGTAAGTTAAATTTAGGAAGTATGCATCAGAAGAAAGCAATCTTAGACAGGTTTTAACCAAAAGCTCTAAACATGAAAGAAAAATATGTCAGTATCCATACTTAACACATAATAAACACTGGCAGAATCTTTATACCACAGAAGGAAGGAAGAGTCATCCTCTAATTTTATCAGAGTAATTAAACACTTGGTTGCTCTCAAAGGTGGTGACTATGGTGATATCTCTTCACTGGAGTTCTCTCTACTTGCTTTTAATACTTGATACTAAATATCTTGATAATAACTTCAATGTTATTCCAAGAAAAAAAAAAAGAAATGCAGATACTTGGGAACACTAATAAATTATGCACTCATTAGTTGCATCCCTGTTTCCCTGAAGATGGAAGAAAAGGTGTTTAATATAGTCTGCATTTGATTTTCACTGTGTATTTTCTGGGAGTTAATAAATTAGAATGATAAAGATAATAATTTACAGAGATTCATTTATTATGGTAATTCCTGAAAATTAGAATTTTTGAGCCAACAGCCTGCTCTTATAAAGAAAGGATACTTGTTCCTAATACAGTACAAAAAAAAAAAAAAGGAAAAAAATGACACATCAGAACAACTAACCATTGTTATAAAATGATTCATTGGTGAAATATTGTTTTTGTTGAGCAGGGAAACACATCCAAATGTTTTCCATTACTTCACTAGATTGCTATCTTGAACACATTGTTCTTAATAACCTGAGATTTTCATGGACTCATCAGATTCTCTTTTCTATGAATACTATTAAATTTGCTTGAGAGGTTCCTAAAGGGTTTGTTTTTGTTGTTGTTGCTGTTCTTAAACTGAATGCTGAATAAAATTGGGTAATTTTATGGATTCATTAGGATAACATATGTTTTATTATGTTCTTTTAACAAAAACCTCCTCCAACCTTTTAGCATAAGTATAAACTAAATTAACAAAAATAATGATATGAAATCCTATAAGATTTACAATAAATAAAAAAGGAGATTGGTAAAAATAAAACCAGGTTCAGGTAATTATCTAGCATATGGTAATTGTAATTTTTTATTTAAATTCAACTGTTTGGATATGTAGTCATTCTCAAAAAATCCTATTTTCTGATTTGGTTATAATTATGAAGCACAAACATTTTTGCTCATGTACTAGAAGTCACACAAACTATTGCAAATATAATGAATTCTTTCTTCAGATAACATATTCTACATGATTTTAAAGTCTCCCATCAGACTTCTATCCTGAGGTAAGGGACTTACCTCATCCTAGAGAACTAATTTTCGCCTCTTTTTAAATAGAAGTTTCTTTATATTTCACATTTCTAACCTTAACATTTTCTGCACATATCAGATTCATTGCTGTGTTCAACATGTGTTAGAGAAACTCTCCCCTTCTGGAAAATGTTCTCTTTGTCCCTTCCACTGAGATTCTTTTACATTTTATCTAAAAAAAGATTTCCAATATTTTATTGCCATATGCTTTCCTCTAAATTTATTTTAAGAATATTTACTTTTACTTGTGTATCTACACAGGAACTATATAAAGAGTAATGAGTTTGCGATTTTAGGGATTTTACTTTAGAAACCCCAATTTACCAACCTACTCCTATTGGTGATAGAACCTGTAGAAAACAAAACTTGTTCACCTACAAGTAAAATTGTCTGAATGAGCCCCTTTTATTGGATATACTTATAGCTTACTAGGTTTACTTTACCAAATTTTAACCAGAGTGTAACCAAAAATTATAAAGACATATTCTATCAATTTTTACCTAATGAGTATTAGTTTCTGCATCTCTCTTTTTGGAAACATAGGCACATTTTAATTTTTGAGGTTACCTTTTTCAATAAAACTCTGTTCCTTAAACAAAAGATATGAAAATAAAATACAACAGGAAAAATAAAATGAGATAGGGACCCTAAAGTAAATTATCATATCAGAAAGACATTGGGAGGAAACTATGTCAGAGATCTGTGAATTTTAAAAACAGAGAGTATTCCAGAGGAAGTGACTTGCGCAAGGCTACTGAATATACTGTGGAAGGACCCTATTCAAAGTGTCCACAATATCTTTAAATTTGTGAGCAGATGATCATCAATAAACAACAGACTCTGAAGAATGAATATGAGAAAAAGTTTAGTAGTGTAATCAAACAAAATTCACTACTAAATTAATCTGATGCATATTTAATGATATGCATAATCATTATTGCATTGCAAGGTGATTAGTCATAATTGCTAAAGGGTTCACATAAATTACTATAATTAGTATTGTTCTTATACAGTCAAACTAAGTATTTATAGGATGAGCTGAAGAGGAAAAAAAAAAGCAACTAGAAGTAACAGGAAGTTGTTCCAATGGCTCATTGAAGAAACCAAAAATTATGATATACATACAGACCGACTTACTTCTTTCTTGGTGATAATAGACAAACTCAAGACTAAAGAAGAAAGGTTTTTATTTGGGTTAACTGACACCAAAGTCAATACTTTTTCATCTTTCTGGCATTAATTTCTTGGCCCTGGATTCTGTAGAACACAGAAGAGCCTGTTCTGTCAAGAGACAAATTGGCATTTACAGAAGCTGAGAAGAGTTGACACCATTTTTCATCTGCTCTTGAGGAACAACTTTGCAGTCCTATCTTTTGTAGATGTAACAATAAGGTGGAGTAAACCAAAATTTTATTCTTCCTTCAGGGAGTCCTAATCTAGACTTTAGTGAGAATAGAAATGCACGATTTTTAAAAGCAGAGGGGAAAGAGGAAGCTGTGATTAGAACTTTATTCCAGTACCCCAAGCAGACTGTTTGAAGTTCTTCCGGCTAGGCATGGCTCTGGAGAATGCTCTGACACCTCAGAAACCTTGAGTAGAATAGTGTGCAAATCCTTAAAGTGCTTCCCTGGGTGTCAACCTGTTCAATTTCTCCATTATGCCATTTTCCCTGTTAGAAGAGCAATGATGTATAGTGGAACAAACAACAAGTTTGGTGCCAGACATATTTGTGTCTAATTGGTTGCATATGCTTAGGGAACTTGACTCCTCTGAGAGGCCACACTTTCTTTATCTGCTGTGTGGGAGCCACCTTGAAGCTCTTTTTTAAATTAGATGAGATAACATGTTAAATTTTATTACAATGTTTGACACATAGTTCTTGGGAAGTGCTCTGCCATGTCATGAGATGTTTTGAACTCCTACATGTCTTACTGAAAGTGCCAAAGTCACAAGATTATGAGTGTTCTTTCACCCTGGAAGTGAAATAATGCAATGCATAGTTTAGCAATTCACCAAAACTCCCCCAGGATAAAGATAAGGCTGCTCAATGACTGCTTTATTATAAAGTGATTTTTTTACACATACCAGCATGTCCTGCTTCTGAGACATGGTGTTTCTACTGCTCCACTGGGGTTGTATCGAACCTATATATTCATCTAGGGAGAAATGACATCTTAATATATAGTCACCTGACCCAATAAGATGGTATGTCACTCCATTTTTTAGTTATTTTATTTTTACTTTTTCTCAGCATATTATCTATTTTTAGTTATCAAATCTTACATATCATTTGTTTAACTTGCCTCCAAGTGTTTCACATATTGAATACTATTTTAAATAGTAATTATTGTAAACTAAATTTCACTTTGTTAATTACTGGTATACAAAAAGAACGTTGTAGATTCCCTAAGCTCAGGATTCTTTTCTTCTAGAAAAAAAATTCCATTGTATATGCAGGCCACCACTTCACCCTGTGCAAATTGGGGCATAGGGAACCAGCACACCTATGATAATAGTCTTGCTACTGTTGGTCATGAATAATAAAGTCCTTTGTCTCTGATTCAGGAGTCTCATTTCCTTGGTAAGCATTCAAGGGACTTATTAGCTTTCCTCCACATGATCAAACTTATTTACATGGGTAAAACCCATATCATAATTTAAACTCAAGAAAAGATAATCATTAAATAGTATTGTTTTAACTGATCTGGGTCAAACGCAGCAGAGTGATTAATAAAATGGCTTGACATAATATAATTCTACAATGAATCATAAGACTGATGGTGTTAAACCCATTTTAAAATAATAATAGTGAAACTCAGGTTTAAATAGACTGAAAAAACTATGTTAAGTATCAGTCTCCTGGTGGTATCAGAAGGTGAGAGACAACATATACAGGAGCAACACACACAAGTAGAGTGACCCTCTGAAAAACATGTCTTGGTAATTTTGCAAAAGCCAGCTGTGGCTCTTCTATATCATGCACAGATAACTTTTGACCAAGGAAGACAAAAAGGAGAGCAGATGAGGAGGGATATGCCACAAACAGGGAAACTCCACTTAACCATTCACGCCACTGCTTGATGGGAAACACAAATATAGGCACACTCTTTGTGCTGTATCATTTGCATTCATAAGTACAGAACACATATTTTACACATAAAATTTCACAGATGAAATTTGGCATAAATATCCTCTGAAATACCCTGTATAGAATATCCAGGTTGTTTCTCAAACCACTAGGACATACTGCGAATTAGTTCACCAAGCACTTTTACATATTTATCAAGCTGAACATGATGGATTTATGAGGCTGAGAGTTTGGAAACCTCTGGTCTGGCCTTCAGCTCCGGCATAATTTCTATCCCTCAACTGTGTGTGTGGGGGTCACTGGGGAGATTGAACCCAGGGGGTTTCTACCTCTAATCTATACCCCTAGTCCATTAAAAAAAAATGAAAGAGGGTCTCTCTAAACTGGCCTCCTCCAGTCTCAGCCTCCCCAGTGCTGGGATTCTGATATTATCGGGATAAGCTATCATTCCAGCCTACCCCTCCTACTCTTGAACACAGGCACTAGGGATTGTTTGTATATTATAATGAAAAAAATAATTATTTTGGCATCTGACACCCAAGTTTTTCATCTTAGCTCTTTCATTTTCTGCCTCCATAGCCAAGATAAATTATTTAGCCTCTATTAACATCATTTTTTTTATGGTACTGGGGATTGAACTCAGGGACATTCTACCTTCGAGCTATACCCCAGTCCTATTTTTTATTCTTTATTTTGAAATAGGGTCTCAGTAAGTTTTGGAGGACCTCACTAAGTAGCTGAGGTCCAGGATCCTCTGGTCTCAGCTTCCCAAGTACTGGGATTACAAGCATTCACCACCATGCCCAGTTAACATCATTTTATAATATATAAAATTAAGATGATAATCCTATCCAGAAAGCATCCCTGTGTCCTGCATAGTAAACACCTAGTAAATGGAACACATCATCAACACTGCCAGGCTGTAGCAGCTGTTCAGTGGAAGAGGCAACCCCAGGTGAACACTTTGGGAACAGTAGAGGAAAGCCTTCATAGGTCTACATGTGCATTCTCAGAGTGACCCCAGGAGAAAGAAGCAGCTCCAGGGACCAAGGTGCCCTTTGTGGGCACTGTGAGGTCTGACAGTGAGGTCTGGCCATGAGGTCACCTGGCCACTAGCACACCAACCAGGGGCTTATATGACTATTCCTGTATACCATCCCTTTCCTTGCCCCATAAAAAGTTCCTAGCCTGTAGGGAGGTGGGCTTTCTGACCCTTGTGGGCTCTTTTCCTGGTCAGATGCCTCCTTCCAGGTTTTATTCCTAAATAAAGCCTATTCCCTGCTGTTGATACATGTTTTCCTTGCCCTCATATAAACCAACACCCTTGAGATGGAGCGGTGGTGCTGTTCAAATTGTCAGGGCTTCTCTAGCAGTTTCCTTTGACTTGAAATAATTCATTCTCATATTCATTCATTCATTCATTCTCTCTCTCTCTCTCTCTCTCTCTCTCCCTCTCTCTCTCCCTCTCTTTCATCTCCAGAGAAGTATTCCATTCCATACATTCAGCCATTACCTCCTCACTAAGAAAAGGACAGTGGTAACAGGAGGTTTAAAATGTGAAGGCACATTTGAGGAGGCAGATTAGCTATTCGCTTGTGATTTAATCCTCAAAGAAAGAATATGTTCTAAATCAGAGCTGTCAATGTCTTCTTTGGCAATTAAGCCTAAACTACGTACAGCTCAAAGAATAAGCTACAGTATACACAGAGCACAGAGGTGTCATGGGGGAAACTTTCAATTTCTAGATCTTTGTATTTAATTAACACTAAAAAGCAAAATGAATATGGAGTCAAAAATGGGAAAGAAGAGTGCATTTGGAGAAGCAGCTAAGGAACAGTGGAGAGAATATTTCATAGGATAGGAGGCTTTGCTTAGGAATCAGAGAGCTGTGCCATCAGTTGTGCCAATGAGAGTAAACCGGGCAATGACCCAGCCTTCCCTGCCCTGACAAGTGTGTGCCGCCTAATGAGGAAAAGAGAACTCCAGGGGGGCTGCCATCAGGGTTTAAAAGAGTGCTTATAAAGCATCCAGCACTTATTAAATATTTCATCAAAGGTAAATTAGTATTATTTGAGAATAAATTCAAGAGTAAAATATTTTGCTTTCTAATAATTTCTAACTTTTGCATGGATTTTTATTTTTCCCACTTTAGCTTTTATTACACACACACACACACACACACACACACACACACACCACGCACTAAATCTTCCTTAAATGCCCTCTGCTAAAGTTGTATATCCATATTTCCCAATTATTTGATAGGCTACTGAGAAGAAATGGGAGCAACTATTTACTACTGTGAATCACTTTTTTGAATATTATACTAGGTGTTTCTTTCATGTCAGTCTCCCTTTCTTTCAAGAGAGTATTTTTCATGTTTTAAAAGTGAAGGAGTAGTTGTTCATCTGGATAAATATCTTGCCAAAAGTCACTCATCTTGTGGGTGTTAGAGCTTGAATCAGAACATATATGTCTTTGGTGTTAAAATTGCACCTTTTCTGCAGCAAGAGATCATTTCAAAGTCAATGTAGAACAGTGTTTCACAAATTTTCATGACTGAGAAGAAACCCTGAAGATAACTTGTTAGAGATAAAATTCCTGAGGCTCATTCAAATCTAAATCTGCAGGAAGGAGTACGAGGGAAGGTTTACATGTAATGAATATTCCAAATGATTATTAGTATCTGCAAAGTTTGGGAAACATTTATAGAACACAGAAATTAGTTTTCTGAACTATTGTCTATTTTAAGTGACAATTACTTTGGAACAAACAATGATTTTTAAATAAACAAATTCTGTAACATTAAATTTCTACACATTGCGTGTATAAATTTAATTCTATTTTTTAAGAAAAGAATCTCAACAAAATAAATACTGTAAAGTATTGAAGACAAATAATACAGTTATGTCAAACTGACTTATACTATTCACTAGAGAAAATACAAACTGTTAATGTCATACTAAGATAAATTTGCTAAAGTTTTTTATATAAAGTACAAATACAGTGAATTATTAATTAGGGCACTGAATGGAATTACATAAAGAACAAACCCTGCAGAGTCAGAAGACACAAAATGAGCCACGCTCTTCCACATACTAGCTCTGTGGCATTGAACAATTCACATAACCCCTCTGGATTTTAGAGGTCTATATAAATAATAAACAGAATAATATTTTCCTTGCAGTTTTAATGTATTAATTAATAAAAATAAAAACTTTACAAATGTGTTCTAAGTGACCTCTTACATAGAGTCAAAAAAAAAAAAAAGAGTGGCTTTTATTATCATGATATCCACGGAAGTTAGCTGTTCTCTCCCAATTCTAAATCCACGAACACTATCCAGTTCTCCACCTAGCCTCTCAGGACATTTTACAAGAAGGCGGAAATGGTGCTAGTTCAGTGGTGATGGTATTATTGCTTCTGGGTGAGATGAAAAACTAGAATCGTTCCTTTTGTATTACAAATTAGTTTATAGGAAAATGGAGAAGGACATCATCCTAATGATCTTAAATATCTCTTCTATATGTCTGCAATAAAGGTCTATTGCTCACGGCTATTTCTGATCATTAACACTAGTGGAGATAATAGCAACCTCACAGACCTTGGTCATCATCTTCTAAGTTCTTTAAAAATGGCTTTGGAAAGCCTTGATTATCTGGAGTATAAAAGGTAAATTTAATTTCAAAGAATAAGAATGGGACTGAGAACTATAATAGCAATAATTATAATATTGTGTATGATAAGTATCACTTTTCAAGGATGTAACTCATTTGTAGACAGGATGTGACCCTGAAATCACTTTACCTATTCTACAAGTGGAATATATGAAAACAATTTGCAGAAACATCTTAGGCACATCCTAGGATGTATGAAACACCACTGCCAAATTTGTTTTTTGACTTGTGAAAATGTGCTGACACATGTGGGGTCAGAACATGTGGGTTAAAATCTAGTTCTGAGCATATGAGGCAGATCACCTAAATGTGCTTACTTAAATTTCATCATTTCAAAAATGGTACTTGCAACTATCCCATAGATGAAATAAGGTATGCAAAAATATAAAGTGATCTATTAATTATAGTTAAAACAGTGGTTATTAATAGAGTATAAGTTCAATGATGCTGATAAAGATTTTAAGGTGACTTTTAGCATGAACCTGTTTGTTTAAAATTTTTATAAATCCTATAAATGTCTAATGTGTCCTTATAAGGATATTGGGACTCTCTACTCATCATAAATAAATACACTTAAATCACAGTTACTTCTTTTCCATATGAAACCAAATAGCATAATACAATGTCTTAGATATCCATTTTTATTGTATGGCTTTGAACTTTCTCAAATTCCCTATTTTTAAGTTCCACTTTTATGAATTCCCTTGTTTTTCCTCACAGCTCTATTTCTACGAGCTCCTACTATTTTGGAAAGAGATTTTTACATCAGAAAGCCCATTGGTTTTGGAGCAAGGTTTATATAAGTTTGAGCATATTGGTTTATATTCAAATTGTGGTTATACCACTTGCCCATGTTTGGCAACTTGACCTAAGACATCTGTTTTCCCATCTGTAAAATAAATAAATATAAATCAATACCAACAATTCTTAATATTTGGGGGAGGAGGTGAGTAGCAGTTGGACCCAGCTTCCTACATAGCAGTCCATACTTGCATCAGCTTTTTGGGCCACATTAAGGAAAATGTTTCTTGTAATGCACACTCTCTTGTTAATCCTTTGGCTTCTTGCATTTTTTTTTTCCCTTTCCTGTTTACTCCTTACCATCTATATGGTCTCAGACAATTATTTAGGCGTAATACATTTTAAATTTTCAAAGAACTTTTCTCCAAATTCTGTTTACCTATAAGTTAGTGCTGCAATTATTTGCTACCCCTGAAAATAGGGCTACCAAGGACAGATAGTATTATTGACTTTTATTTATGTAACAATGCCTCTTTACTGCTGACATAGTGAGATTCCAATGGAATCTTAAACAACTGATGGACAGTACCAAAGTCAAGACTACTCCCAAATCCAAATAATATTTTCCTTACCTCATATTCCTTGCCTTTATATAGTACTGTGTAATTTCCATTAGTCTCACCAAGCCTGGAATTCATCTTAGGATGCTATGGCTGTAGCAATTTTTAGGGTGCTGTTTTAGAAGGACTCTCTCTCTCTCTCTTTTTTTTTCCAGTTCCTGTTAGTGACCCAGTAATTGTTTTCATGGCTCTCCAGTCAAGTGTGAAGTGCTCTGATAGCATGTCAACAAAGTGTCAAATACTAGGGAGAGACTCTTTGAGTGTTATTGTGATTGATTGCTTATTTGAATCGTTCTGCTCCCAGCTGCTCCTGGGATGTTGCATCAAGGAAGACAGAAACTGGAAAGGAGACATCTCAAATACAGCAAAAGTTCTGCTGTGCATCTTTATAGAAAGCAGAGAAGAGCAGGAAGTAGAGGACAAAAAGGGCTTCTGGGCAGATCACTGGGGGGAATATTGTCTGAAAAAACATCTACAGTTTGCAAGACTGCCCCACAAATTGAGCAGGCAAGAGCAGCCCATGGCAGTAAGGCTCCACTTACACTGGGAGTCCTGGTTGTTTCCTGCTGGCCCTGCTTGAGTCTCATGGTAGAGAGCAACATTGCTTCTTTTAAGAACCTGAATTATCCAAAGACATAGGAGAAAAAATTGCAGCAAACTAAAATATATAGTCAGAGTCCACATTAGGAACTGATACTCAGTTTAGTAAACATCATCATGTATGACATTCCACTAATAAATTCAAGACATTTACTTAGAGTCCATCTTTTGTTAAATTGTTTACTTCAACATGATAGACTTCTTGTCCTCAGGAAACATTGTATAGAGAAGTTTAATACAAGGATATAAATGTTCTTAATCAGTAAGAAAATTCCAATAGAAATATTTTTTTGTTTCTGGGAAAAAAAATCAAACATCTGATTTATGAAACAGATAGTGAGCATAAATAAAATCCAAATGGAGTACTCACTTCTTTTAGCAGAGTAGTTTTCTCTCATATGTGGAAGTTAGAAAATGTGAAACAAAATGGACTTAAATGAGGAGGGAAGCCAGAAGAATAGTGAAAGGGGTTTGGGAGAGCGAGTTGGGGACTGGAGAAAGGAGAGTTGATGAAAGTAACAGTTCCGATAATGCTATGTCCATGTATGAAGATATTATTACCAATCTTTAAAAATATGTGTGGGGCGGGCTGAGTAGCATGGTGGGCTCCAGAGAGAGACACACCAAGTGCTATATATATGTAAGTCTGTATCACTTTGAATCACACTATGATGTGTAATTACAATGCACCAAAAAGAGTACACTTTTTTAAAAAAAGAAGTAATAAGATATAATGTATTTTGAAAATTCTTACTAGAATATATAACTTGATAATTTTGGAATTCAAATAATCAACTACAGAGATATTCCTTTTAATTTTCCTGATCGAACTTTTTAAAAAAGACAATAAATTATTTGTTATATTCTATAAAGCATAAAATAACTATAATGCTCTTATAAGATAGTAAAGTGGAGGCTTCTAAATAACTAATTGATGTTGAATATATTAAATCAATTTGCCTGTTTGGTCTACCCAAATCATCTCAGACTCCAACCATCACTAAGGTACATAAATACCTTTCCACAGTGTGTGAAAAGAAAATAAGATTTTCAATTAAGAAATTCAACATTGAGAAACCTTCGGTTATGTGTCTTTCCTAAAAGCCTTATTAAATTTTCTTCTATAATGTAACAAAACTTCATAGAGATAATCTTAGAATGTACTTGCTTTTAACAAAGGAAAAAGTAAATTACAGGGGAAATAGGTTCAGATATTTCTCAAGGAAACGTGTCCATATTTATATCATCAGTCCAGTGCCCAGTATAGATAACAATCATTTTCCAGTTGGCTGAACAATAGCTATTGAGCTTCCATTGGGTATGAAAAGGCTTACCCTAGATACCCTGAGAAAACTAAGGGAAAGTCATTGTGCTCCCTGCCCTTGAGGAGTTTAAAGTTTAACAAAATAAAAAGGGACAAGCTTAATATGATGAAAGAACAGTAAGACTACCTACATCTTTCAGTGATACCCTGGAGGAAAATAATGTCTTAGAGTGATAACCTTATCTAAGTAAGGAAAATTCAAAATTAGATATACTGACTTGATTCTCCTTGATGAAAAAAAGGGAAGAGGGTTCTTCCTCTTCCTTTTATTTGAGCACTTACTTTAGAAAACCTATAACTGTAAATATGTTCTCCTCTTTTTCAAATGTATATAATGCTTTTAAAAAATAGATAAGCCTTTTATCAGCTTTCTATCTTTCTCCAAGGACCCGAGAGCCATCTCTTTGAACTACAAACATCAAGGGATAGGCATCTCTGTCTTCCAGTTTCTGTGTGAAGGTAGGAGCAATCCAGTTTGTCCCCAGTTCTAAGTTGTAAAACTGCCTGCAGCTTAAAAAAGAAAGAAAGAAAGAAAGAAAGAAAGAAAGAAAGAAAGAAAGAAAGAAAGAAAGAAAGAAAGAAAGAAAGAAAGAAAGAAAGAAGGGTATTAGATAATGGAGGAGACACTTTGGTGGAGAAAGGGAAATGGTTTTGCGAGGGGTGGGGAGAGGGAGAATTAATGAAGTAGACATGTCAACTGAAATTATGTACATATGTGAGAATCCCAATGCCCAGCTCAATATCTTATACAGGGAAGAGGGGTGTGGGGAGCGAGCCAGGGGAAAGCTCACCAAGTGCTGTGTGCATCTATGTAGCCATCACTATGAATCGAATTATGGTGTGAGATTATAATGCATTAATAAATGTATTTAAAAAATGTGTGGGAACCCCTCACTTGCCCACCAAGGCCACTTACACAGATCAGGTAAAATTAGGAGAAACTATGGGTGACAAATGGTGACTGGAAAACATGTATGTGATAAACTGTTATCACTCGGCTACATAAAAGTGTGAGGTTTCTTTCTGTTCATGCTACGTCTTAGAGCACTGCTCACAAATACACATCACATTCTGGTTTAATGTTTAATAATAATATGATCTTTCTCTATCTTTGAGGAGGAGATTTCACTTTTACTTTTAATTATTCATCATATGATTGGTAATAGCATTCTTGTTTTCCAAAGCTTAAAGTAAAATAAAACTAACTCTTTTCAATTAAGGTAGACTAAAACATGTTGCTTTTTATTTTTTTATTTTTTATTGGGGTACTGGGGATTGAACTCAGGGGATTCTACCTCTGAGCTACACACCTAGCCCCATTTTCTTTTCTTTGTTTTTGCACTGAGGATTGAACCCAGGGGCATTCTACCCATGAGCTACAGCCTCAGTCCTATTTTTTATTCTTTAGTTTGAAACAGGGTCTCACTAATTTGTGGAGGGCCTCACTAAGTAGCTGAGGCTGGCTGTAAACCCGAATCCTCCAGTCTCAGGTTCCCAAGTACTGGTATTACAAGCCTGCACCACCACACCTGGCTACATAGGTCCTTTTTAAAATGGCATTTAATATTTATTTATTTATATCTTATTGTGTTATTTAAAATAATTCCTATGTACAGAAAACTATTAGAATTTCAGTGTCAGGAGGATGTAAAGTCAGCCAAACTAAAATAGGAAGATTACTAAAAACAATAAAAGGAAGAAGGAAGAGGAGGAGGAAGAAGAAGAGGAGGAAAGGAAGAAATATGGCATTGGAGGGGAAGGATGCTTTTGGAAAGTAAAGAAAGAAATGAGTTCTAATTCTAAATTTCACCTGAATCCTGAATAGATTTAATTTTGCTTACATATGATATCCAACTTCCTCCCTTTTTTTTTTTTTTTGCGGTACTGGGGATTGAACTCAGGGGTGTGTTCTACCTTTGAGCTATACCCCCAGCCCTATTTTTTATTCTTTATTTTGAAACCAAGTCTCACTAAGTTACAGAGTACCTCACTAGGTAGCTAAGGCTGGCCTCGAACCCGGATCCTCTGGTCTCAGCCTCCCAAATGCTGGGATTACAAGCGTGCGCCAACACGCCCACCTTCCTCCCATTTTTAAATGTAGAGGTTTCTATACCTACATCGTCAAAATATACAGCCACAAATACATATTTGCTCCCATTTAAGACTTATTTAATCTTAGTTCTGTAGGTAAGTACTTATTTAATGCTCACCATTGCTCTTTAAAATCAATGTTTGTGTAGGTAGCTTGTTATTTGTCCTCTAGATTCTTTAACAAGGATTCAATAGGAAAATATCCCTCTAATTCTTGCATGTTGATAAATAATTTTGATGCCCTTTATACTTGAAAGTAATTTTTACCGGGTAAAATACCTTTGGCTCATATTTTTATTTTCCTGAGAATTTTAAGTATCACTTGTTTCTTTTGGCACAAGACATTGCTGTTAATCTGATGACAATTTAATTTCCCCTTTAAGTTAGATGTTTTTACCTAAATGTCCCTCAAGTTTTCTTTTTACAAACCACTGCTATATTTAAAAATTTTGATGTTGGCTAATCTGTCATTATTTTCAGGTATAGTTTGTTCTTTAAATATATTTTTGATTTTTTTTTCTAATTTTCTTTTGCATTGGTTTGCTTCTTTAAGAATTTTATCATATCTATAATAGATAGTGTTTTCCTTTCTTTAATTTGTTTGGGCATACTTTCATTTTCTGAAAGGATATTATTTTGTTCTTTATTTTTTAAAATAACTCTGTGTGAGTTTTGACCTCATTACTTCATTACCTTTCTATCATTCATTTTTATGTTAGCTCCCATAACCTTTTAACTTTTTTTTTTTCTTTTTTTCCGTGCTAGGGATCAAACTGAAGGCCTTGGTCATGCTAGACAAGTGTTCTACCACTGAGCCATAACCCAGCCCTGATTTTCATAAACTTTTAGAAAGAGGCTGGATCCATAATAGAGCTCTTCTAGCTTCACAGAACTCCCTCTTCTGTTGTTTGTGAGAAGTTTAAACATATAGCGGCATATATTTTGAAATTGCCTGGCTGTATTTTCCTTCCCCACATATATCTAAACTTTTTCCCTCCTTTGACTCCATTGTTTCTCTTTAGTTTGATATTGATTCCACACCTTTTCTCCACGCCCAACCATTTTCATTGTGGAACATTGTCAGAAGGGTGCTCCAAGTGTTTAATTTTGAAAATTCACTAGGGATAGACCATTCTAGTCCCTCCAGATTTTCTTTCTTTGGGCCACTTACACTCAATTTGTGATTGGGTTAGGTAAAACTCTATCATCATCAGGAGCCATTCTCAAATAGGCACACTGAGCCTTCCAGGGGACACCTTTGAGCTTACTCTGAGGGTTCTAATATTAAGGGGACTCAGTATCCTCACTGGTCTTATCTACTTCTTGCTGCACATATGCTGTTGCTGGTATTTTAACTTAACTTGCTTGTAGCTGTTGTTAATGTTGTCCATGGATTTCTGCTTTTGATATCTGTTTGCTCTGTCATTTTATATGGAGATTTCCTAAGGTCCTAAAGCATGTTTCCACTGTCACTGTAGCATTCCCCACTGCACTCTCTAGTATACTGCAGACTTACATTTTGTGTTTGTTTAAAGTTACTTATTTAATAATGAATAATAAAGTAAATGGTTAAACATGAAAATTCCCCATAACCCATAAATATCAATATTTACTGGTACAAGCCCTAGTATGCATTATTTATGCAATTATAAGTTATATGCAGGATGGTAAAAGGGAAAATAGGGCACACAGGGAAGAGATGAAAGTGATAATGCCATTTTTTAGCATGCAGTTAATAAGGAAAATTTGAAAGATGTTCAAGGATGTTATTATTGGTCAGAGCAAATAACACAGTCCCCACCATTAGATTCACCTTCCTGCATTGTGGGTGTGTATATTCAAAATCACCCTGGTTTAATGGCGAAACTAAAAGACATTGATTTAGGCATAGACAAGGATCACCTGAAGTTAAGTGTTCTCATTAGCCAAATGCTCAAGGCCATTTGTTATCTCCCTGATCTTATCACCAAGACTTACAAATTGTCTAACTACCTCTTGATTATACTTTAAAAGGAAACACTGTCTGAGACTTGCCTTTTGATCTGTACTTCAAAAGTCCCCTCTCAATTCTTCTGGTCAGCTTATGTAGGTATGAAGAAAGATCTCACTTATGATTACCAGGTCACTAAAAGACCAACTTATTGATTTAAAATCAATGAGAGTAAACAAAATGAAAAAAATAGTTTTTATAGATAGGAAACCATTAAAAAATGTTGCTTTAAAATCTTTTAAACTTGTTTTATTATAATTTAGTATTATAAGTAGGACACCTGATGTTGGTCTACCTGCCTCTTTCTATGACTGATCATATCCTCTCCTCATTCAGTCCTCCCTTCCCTTCCCTTACCTCCCCCCCCCCTCCCTTTCTCCCTCTCTCTCTCTCTCTCACCAAACCCCCTCTTCTGGAAGAGCAGATAATATGAAGTTTGTAAGTATGAGGTTTAGAATCAACCAGATATCAGTCAGAATAATAGTAAATCCACTTTTGGAGATAGGGCCAAAGTAATTTATACAATCTCTCTAATCTTAGTTTCTTCATCAATGAGATGGAAATAATAGTAATAGCTAATACTCAGAAAGTTGTGAAGTTAAATCCTATGATACATGTGTTTAAAGTGATTTATTTGTATGCAACACAGAGCAAACACTTCATAAAGGTTAGGTGTTGAAATGCTTTATTATTACCCTTACTAATAGTTTGATCTTTAGAGTTCAAAAATCTCCCTAGGACATATGTAGGTATACGTCTTTATGAATAGGCAGGCAAAAAACTTATATTTTGATACATTGTAGCATTAATCATATTTTATTAGCATTATCTTTTTACATATCTATATTTATGAAGGATATAAATGCTCTAGAAAGGCAAGGGGATATCTGACTTGTTTACAATTGTCATTTCATTACCTAGCACAGTGACTTGAAGAAACTCAATGAATATTTGTGAATGAGTAAATTAATTAATGTTTCACCAAATATCTAGATCTGAAAAAGGATAACACATAGGAAATTGCTATTACTCGTTTGTAAATTAATACACTGGCAGCTGGCTAATAAACTATGCCTTAAAAGATTATTATGAGCATGTAGACAGAGTAATTGATAAAATATGGTTCCCTATCCAGGAAAAATCCACTTAGTCCCAGTCTCAGGTAATGTACTCAAAGTATATGCCTCTGGAGGCCTTGCCTGTAACAGTTCTCTAGTTTGCATACCTTTAGTCATCTTTCCTGTGACTAGCATCCCTTTTGAATATCAGCCTTTGCAGACACAAAGTCAGCTGCTATCCACTGAAGACCAGTTGCATGTATGTTACATCGGCATCACTCTTGGCTACTTTTGAGCACACATGAATGAGCAGTAAAATGAGACCCCAGCTTAGCGATTCTTCAGTAAATGAATAGGAAACCATGCTCTAGGCAGCTATTGATATTTCTAAATGGCCCTTGAAAATTGCCCATTGGAGCTGAAAGTATACCTTATTTCTTCTAGGCCTTGAATTTTCTTTAACTCTCTTTTTTTTTGGATATCAGTACTACGCGCTCTCTTGTTTAGGAGACTTTGTATATAAGGAAGTAACATGCAGGCTACATCATTTCAGATACTTCAAGAAAAAAGTTTACTTCAAAACTATAGCCTATGGAGATAGAGACAGAGAAGTTCTAAAGCTCAGAGAATGAGGTAATATGCCTAAGATGGCAATGCTATCAATCTATATAACACAAATTCAGACCTTAAATCCACTTTTCACATAATGGTATGTCACTGGTATGGAGGTGGGATTCAAACTTCTTTATTCTAAACTTCCAGAATAATATATTGTCTTGAACAAAGAGTGAGAAAATGCCATGAACACATAAGGTAAAAAGCAGAATTTCAGTTATATTAGACACAGTAATAGACAAAACTGATCTACGTAGGAAGATGTAATATTTGAAGGACAGATGTTTGCATAGGATGAGGAGATACTGTATACTGTTCATTTAAGAAGACTTAGAAGAGGAGGAAGATTTTGCTATTAATGTGCTAAAATGTCAACATTTTTCCATTTAATGGTGGGTTGCACAAGTAATTCCCTGAATAATTCCTTCCAAATCCCTCTGCTGGAAGGCTGCATCTCCAAGCTTTTAGGTTAATCTATTATTCATGCTGCTTGTTTGCACAATACTATTTATTATTCGCTATTGGTCCAAATAATAAGATGATGTTTTGTTCTCAATGAGAAATCATAGCAAACTCTTGAACCACCAAATTTAAATAGTGGAGAGCAGGATATTCAGGACAATTCAATTGGAGACAGGGTTAAATATGAGGAATTAAATAATTGAAAATAAGCATGGATATTTTTCAGTCATCAAGAATCCTATGTAACTCATACTACATATGGCTGTGAGAATATGGATATTATTTTAATGAAAATTTACCTTACCTTGAAAATTATAAAATAATATGATAATTGGGTAATCCATTTTACTTATTTTGCAGTGCTGGGAATTGAACCCAGGATCTCATGCATATTACACAAGTGCTATGTCACTGAGCTATATTTCCAGCCTGGATAATTGAAACTCCTGTAAATATGACTAGGGTTAAAATTTTTTGATAGGCTAAAACAGGTTTTATGTGTAGACCAAATGTCATCTAAGATTTTGAGTTTTTGTAAAGCCAAGACTTCAAACATTTTGTGTGTGTGGAGTAGGGGTACTGGGGATTGAACTCAGGGTATTCTACCTCCAAGTTACATCCCTATCCCTATTTTTTTATTCTTTATTTTGAAACAGGGTCTCAAAATAAAGTTTACGGAGGGCTTCACAAGTTGCTGAGGCTGGCTGCAAGCCTACAATCCTTCTGTTTCAGCTTTCCTGAAACAACCCTGTACCACCACACCAGCTTAAAACATTTTAAAAAGCTAGAAGCTTAGGCTATTTTATTTATATAACAGACTCACTATGAGTTACACAGCAAGAACAAGTTCCTAATCTCATAAAGTCTATCTACATAGCATAATGTACTTATCTAAATTAGGCTAGAATAACTTTGTATAGTTTGGTTGCACAGCAAAAATTAAAATCCCTTTACATACATATATGTGTATGCCTCCACTTGAATATGCATGCATATATACACATGCTGTTATAAATATGCTTGGTATACACTGTTGTTTTTCTGTGATATTACTGATATTTATGATTTAATAAACAATCTTCCAATTGTGAACTTCAAAAAAAAGAAATGCAGAGTAATTAAGCTTTCTGGCACTAGAGGTCACTAAAACCAGATTACAGAGAAAGCAGCTTCATTGCTACTAATGCAGAAATACAAGGGGAACATAAGTAAATATATACAGTTATAAAAGACCACAGTAAATTCTATCTTCAGGAATACCCAAATTATAACATAAGGCTTTGAAAAATTCAATTTTTAAGGAAAATTTGAAATTGTGGGTTTTCAAATTTGACTGAGGAAAAAGAATGCTCATATATTTATAACAACTGTGTCCATTTAACCAAAACAAAGCCACTGGGGCTTAAACCTGGTTGTTTATGTGTTTTGCACTTCAAAGTCACATAGGAGAAAACTTTCAAATGAGTAAATTATTTTTGAAACCTTTTCGGAATGTCTGGAAATGAGCACGTTAATCAAGTGAAGAGGAAAGAAACAGCGAGGGAATGAGAAAGGGAGAAAGATGAGTGATCAGTGAGGTGTCTGCAGATGCTACTAGTGATGCTATCAACGTGGTCACAGGTGACTAGATTGAGTGATGAGTTGGGTCTTCCAACAAGTGGCTTTGATTGGCAGTTACTGCCTACTAAGCTTAATTCTGAATTTTCTGTTTCTTAGCACAGGAGTATTTCTTGCAGCCTTGGCTGGGAAAGATCGCCCATTTTCTAATGGCTTTAAGGTGTTTCCCCCTAGTGTTGTACAGCTGTATCATTACATGATTTTAGAAAGCACATCACTGACTTACTCCCAAAGGATCATTTCCATTTGGGAATCTTACTACCATCTGCACCAAGTTTACTAACTCCAAGGATGGTGGACATTATTGACCCTTTTGTTCTAGATCTTTAAAGTGTATGGATTGCCTGGTAGTTTCCAAAAAGGCTTGATAGCATATTTTAATATCAGCATAGTTTAGCAGTCAAGAGATAGAAGATCCTTGGCCACTTATGTTCTAGATGTCATGGATAAGAATACTGATATCCTTGGGTCTCATATTCTCTAAATATTAAATGAGGTCATTGGACTATATGGTCATAAATATTATGAATCTAATATTCAGTAAATTGATACGAGTCCTGCTTGAGCAGAAGAGTGCATAGTTGAGCTATACTAAGAACTACTAAAGAAATATTTTTAAGAAATATGCATAACTAATAATAACTTTCATTTTTCAGATTATTTTCCTACCAAAATGTGGGCTATCCTAAAATTTTATGATATTTTCTAAATATGATTGGGGGAGAACTTTATTACCTAATTCCTTGTTTGGAAAATCTGACTGGTTATAATATTAGAGCCTAATAACCATGTCTTGAATGAAAAATATTAAATATATTCTAATTTGCTTCAAAATCCAGAGGAACATTTGAAGTGCTGCAGGGAGTGGATCTACATGTTTATTAATTGAGTTCTTCTGAATCCCCATGTCAATGTTACCAGCTTCTTGCTTGGAGTAGGCACTCAGAAACTATGTGTTTGCTGGATAGGCCAAATAAAAAGTAGGAATGTTCATTAATGACCAGAAAATAATCATGCTTTGAAGATTCTGAAGAACTCAGTTTATGGGACACTTCCATTGTAAATAAGAAACTCACCCATGAATAAGTACCTAGGTTTTGTGAAGAGGAAATGAGCTTTAATGATTTTTGTGTTAGTAGAATATTTGTGTGCCTACAATATACTTAAAGAGGAAAAAAGGTAGCCAAAGAAGGTTATTACACTACTTCTCTCTTCTTTTTTTTTCACCTTCTTATATTTTATGTGTTAACCTATATATCAAATTAACAAAAAAATTATTTCACAGAAGTTCTAAATTAAAATAATGGACTTTGAATTGTAACCCAATTAGTAACAGCTATTTATCTAGCTTTTAGAATTATCACAAAACTAAATAATGGTTGAAAATTTTGAAAAGGCTGAGAGGATAGTTATTCAAATTCAATGCTGAAATATTACTAATTCAACACATTTTTTTTTTTTTTTTGCAGTACTAGGGATTGAACCCAGGGGCATTCTACCTCAGAGCTACACCCCCACCCCTATTTTTATCCTTTATTTTTTAAACAAGGTCTCACTAATTTTCAGAGGGCGTCACTAAGTAGCTGGGGCTGGGCCATGAACTTGCGATCCTCCTGTCTCAGCCTCCCAAGTCCTGGAATTACAAGCATGTGCCACCATGCCTGGCTTAAAGTATCTTCTCAAAAAGAAAAAAAAATGTGTAAAGAGATATTGAGAGCAGGTAAGCATACTGAAACTCCTTCCTTTCACACATCATCTCTCCATTTATTCCACAAAAAATATTGAGTCCATTGTACTCAACTTATAAATGGCTCCAATGGCATCTGGTTTATACTGTTATGTAGTTTGAAAAAGTACATAAATCAAAAGTTACAAAAATTATTAAGGTAACTTATAGATACCATATTAAGTTCAGGAGGTATAATAATGATTGGAATAGAAATTATCTGCCTACATATTGGTAACTGTAAATCAGAAAACACCATCAAACAAGCCAATAAGCAAAATAATGGTGAAGTCTCATTTGTGCAAGGATAGAGAAAGAATAGAATGTCTGGGACCCTAGTCACACAGATAACTCTGCTCTCTTCTTTCAACTTGTCATACAGAATCCACTCAATAAATATTTGTTGAAGTGTATATGCACTGAAAAATTGGATCAAAATGACAACAGTCATCACTAGAGAAGAAGGAAGAATAGCCTTAGTGAAAATAAAGAAGGGCAGGTACGGTCCTATTGTAAAAGACACTCAACCACCAGTCTCCATGTGCAGGAACTATAATTTCTGTTCTGTTTCCTGAGCTGTTGAAGATGGAGATAGAGCACAAGTGATGATATAAGAGGGATGAGAAGGTACAGGATTTGACACGGGGAAAACAAATTTTTTTCAGCTCAACCTGTGTGTCAGTAAGCCATCCCCCCCCCCCATAAATTCTCCAAAAAGATATATGTTGATTTCACTACAAGGAGGTTATAGAAATAGGTTGCCTTATTTTGGGAGGAGAAATGTGTCAGCACATGCATCATATAATCTCACACAAGAATAGGACCGAGAAAATGTGGTGGGGTAGAGATTTATTATAAATCTGTGATCCATCAGTGGCTGAGTGGGTCTTGTTAAGTCCTGTCCATAACTGCTTGCTCTGATAAGCTGCCATCACAAGTGACTTCTACATGTAGAGTGGTTCATAAATTCATGGTATTGAATCCATTCTTATTTTATTTTAAAAATCCTGATTTATCTCCTTGTGACAGCACATCCCACAGTTCCTTCTGGCTTCTTGCTACATTGGATAGCAGTCGTGAATGTCAAGTTTTGATGTGCAACAAGAGGACCCTTCTCTATAGCGCACAATCCATGTGGGTCTTTCTGATATGATTGATTGTGGCATAGAGGCATTCTCCATCTAAAGATTAATTGCTTCAGCAATTATCCAGTGCTGAATGGTTGAGTGTGACTCCACATCTTTGTCTCCTACTGAAGCAAGCAGTTCCAGTGTTAGGTTAATTTATTTTCTCCCAATCTTTTTAACTAGTATATATTCACTTTATTTTTATCATTTTTTTCCCATTTAGGTAAAATGTTTCCTCTTGCCATTCCTGTTGAGATGTAGGCAAAGGCTTCAAAAGTCATAAGGGAAAGGATGGACTAAAGAATTTATATGAATTTTCTTTTATCAATAACTAAGAAAGAAATATCCTTAGAGTAAAGCTATAAATTAAAGCAATCAAGGAAACCAGGAAGGTGTCATATGGTTTGTTGTGACCTGTCTCTGTTAATGTGAATACCTCCTAACTCCTATGAATTACTGAACAAGGTAAGGCTATTTTGTAAATTTAATTTTTTCCAAGTGCCATTAAATTGAACTATATTCTGATGAAATACTAGATGTTAAAAGAAACCAGGAAAACTGCATACAAATTATTTTCAGTTCATTTTAGAAAGGCCAGAGCATAAGCATAGGGACAATTCTACTTTTGAAGTGAATAGCAAGTTTTTACCTAAGATGGCTTTTGATGGAAATCCTTTAGGACCAAAGTTAGACTTTTTAAGCTTGCTCTGCAAAAACAAAACAAAATAACACATCTTCATGTTCTCCTGATAAGCAACTCTTTGGTAGCTGGAAAAGGAATTTTTAATTTACCATTTTCCTATGAAGTGACTTTAAGCTAGAAGAGACATTGATTGAGAACACAAGGATGTTACAATTGAAGAGAATGAATACAATAATGCATTAGCTTCAGAAAATATTCAACATTTTGCATCTGGACAATTTATATCTGAACGTGGAAGATAAGCTAATTTAATTTCACTTAAGATCAAACGGAGGAATAGACAATGTAGAAACAATAAAACCTATGTCTCTTCTCAGAGCATTAAACGCTTGACTGCACTATGTTTAAAATATGTGTGTGCTTTACAACTTATAAATGACTCCAATAACATAAGTTGTATACTGTTATGTAGTTCACAAATGTACATACATCAACCAGCAAGGGAATATCTAGCTACCTCTTAGCAGTCTAGTTCTATTTTTGTTTATATATAGTAACTATGGGATAAGTACAGAGCATATTACCATTAATTATTTTATATTTTTCATGACAGATTAGCATTTTTACATTTGTCAATTTTTTTTTTAATAAGATTTATATATTTGAGGACTGTTTCCTCTCCAACCTTCTCTGGGCATAGAGGGTCGACAATGTGTCTTTGTGTATTGCTTTGTTACCTTGATAGTTCAGAATGCAAAACAGCTGGAGCTATTGATGAGTACATATATTGCACATAAGTAGATTTTTGCCCCCAAACATTTTCAACTAGGAATCACTTCTGAAAGGGTGGTTTGCCATTCTTATTTCACTTCAAAATAGTGAGTATTTAAACCAGAGGACCCTCCATTGTGACACCAAATTCATGTTTAGAATAAAAAGGTACACAGTATCACCTGTCAAAGTCAATCGTGTGGATCTGAGAATATATTTCAGAACTACAGAATGAAGGTCACAGAGTTTGATTGTTTTTCCCTAAATTTCATAGGAAGACCTTTCTACTATGCATGCTATTTTCACCCAAATTAAAATTTCAGCATTTAAAATTTAGCTAAGAACACAAGGATGCAAAGGGCACTTTAATACTCAAGAATAAAACCACTGTCTATATTATTCTCTCTCTTTTCCTCCTCTCTCACCTTTTCTCCCTTCCTCTCTCTCTTTCATGCACAGCATAGAGAGAGAGAGGTAGAATAAAACAGAAATAAAATTATTTTTAGAAGAATATAAGTTCTGTGTTCATGTTAAAAGGACAGTAGAAGCCAGGCATAGGAGCGCATACTTGTAATCCCACTACTTGGGAGGCTGAGACCGGAGGATTCGGGTTCGAGGCCAGCCTCAGCTACTTAGTGAGGCCCTCTGCAACTTAGTGAGACCCTGTTTCAAAATAAAGAATAAAAAAATAGGTCTGGGGGTGTAGCTTGGAGGTAGAATGCCCCTGGGTTCAATCCGTAGTACCACAAAACAAATAAACAAACAAATGAACAGTTGAAGTTGTCTAAAAAAGGTGCATATCCTGTAGCAACAGGGAGACAGGGGAAAACAGTTTTGTATTAATATGCAATGGGATACATTGAATAAAATACATCAATCAGGAAGAGCCTTGAGAACCTAAGGACATTAAAGCATCTCAGACAGTGCCCAGGCCTGTTCCCTCCCTGGAGGCCTGAGGAGGACCACACTGGACACAAGAATGCATGGCCGGAGCCTTGTCCCTGAGACCTCTCATCAGTTCTCATTTTCCAGCAGCCCTATCCCCCACTCTCACCACATTAGCTTAGCTTCTTCCTCTCTATAGTACACTGCACAGAAATCACTTTGCTTACTCATTTCTTTGATTGAACTTGTTTTTTCTTCTCACTGGAACTGAAGCTTCCTGAGAAGAGGAACACTGTCACTTTGGGCTTACTGACATATTTTTGCCCTTGAAACAGTGTCTGGCACCTAGTGAGCTCTCCCTGTCTTTTCTCCTGCTACTGCGTG
>PVLC010020053.1:0-29721 GCA_004027655.1 Graphiurus murinus | reverse complement strand
ACCGTGGAACAAGGACCACTTCGTTCCTCTGAGCCTCTGTTTTCTCATCATAAGATGAGGATCAAGTCAGGCGTGGTGGCGCATGCCTGTAATCCCAGGACTTGGGAAGCTGAAATAGGACCATGACAGGTTGGAGATCAGCCTCAGCAGTTTAGTGAAACTCTCAGACACCTAGAGAGACCACATTTCAAAACAAAAAATATCATGTGCCTTAGTATGCTCCCCCCCCCCCGTCCATTCCCTTCGGTTAAGTCTACTTCTTTGTTTATCGAGGGTCTCTACTTTTTCATCTGGGGACCCTCTTATGTCCCATCTACTCCCTAACATCATTTGTCTTTATCAATTTGTACCTAACAAAAATGTATAAATACAAAGCACGAATTATTACAATAAAAAAAATTTAAAAAATAAAATAAAAAGTTAGTGGTATAGCTCAGAGATAGAATACCCCTGTGTTCAAACCCTAGCACCACAAAATAAATAAGATAAAGGGTAGATGATACATAGATAGGTAGGTAGGTAGGTAGACAGATAAAATGACAAATCATTCCAGCCCCAATTTTCTGATTCTCATGGGGGGGAAAATGTGAAAGAGAGCCACAATTAAAAAATATTGAAATGAATTTCAAAATTTTCCAAACTTATCAATGGCCATTCACATCTTCTCCCAAGGAGACCCTATAATCAACCCATTTCAGAAAATTGTCTTAAACCAGGCATGGTGGCACAGGCTTGTAATCCCAGTACTTGGGAGGCTGAGACAGGAAGATCACAGGTTCTCGACCAGCCTCAGCTTCTTAGTGAGGCCCTGCGCAACTTAGTGAGACCCTGTTTCAAAATAAAGAATAAAAATAGGGCTGGGGGTGTGGCTCAAAGGTAGAATGCCCCTGGGTTCCATACCCAGTACTCCCCCCAAAAAAATTAATTCTTCAAGTTTAATAAACATATTCCCTTCATTTTTCAATATAAAATGTTTTTTTGTTTCTGTGAAGTACATTCTTCCAAAATTACTATTAATATTACTGTAGTAACATAATGGTATATAGTACGAGCTCCCTCTCTCTTCACTAAGAAATTTCCCAACTACAAATTTTTCTCCAAGATTTTGATGCATAGCTGGGGGTTGTGTTGCATGCCTGTCATCCCAGTACTTGGGAGGCTGAGACAGGAAGATCGAAGATTCTAGGACAGCCTCAGCAACGCAGCGAGACTCTCAGCAACCTAGTAAGACCCTGTTTCAAAAGCAAAAAAATAAAAAGGGTCAGGGGTGGAGCTCTGAAGTAGAATGCAGGGCCCTGGGATCCATCCCCAAGACCACAAAAAGAAGGAAGGGAGGGAGAGAAGGGAGGAGGAAGGAGGAAGGAAAGGAGGGGGGGGGGAAGGAAGGAAGGAGAGGAGAGGAAGAGAGGAATGAAGGAAAGAAGAAAGGAAGGAAGGAAAGAAGGAGAAAGGCAGGAAGGCAGGAAGCAAACAGGCTGGCAGCCATCTGAGCGCTTCTCCCCTGTGGGCTGAGAGAGCACTTGGGCACAGTGTTTTCTGTTGTCAGTGGCCTTTCTCTGAAGCCCCAGGTGACGTGTGATGGGGGTCGGGTGGGGATGGCCACAGGGGCCAAAGGGGATTACCAAGAAGGAAAGAACAGAAATAGTGTGTCTGGGCACAAGGGCCGAGGCTGCTCAGGGGTTTCGGGTGCCCAGCAGGGCGCCAGCAGCAGAGGGGCTTCCTGGGGGAGGGGGGGGGGGCGCTGTAGAAAGTGAACGCAGCCCTAGGTCCTGAGCACAGTCCCCGGTTAGGGGGGCTGGAGAGCCTGGCATGCCTGAAAACCAACAGGAGACACTGCAGTCAAAGAGAAGTCCATTCCATTTGCAGAGCATCTAGAACATTCCATGTACCGTCCACCTGGGCTTGAGGTCAGGAATGTAAAGCTCTCACTTGATTGTAGTAGTTCTTTCCAGAACCTTCTTTCTTGTCGACCTGAGGGACCTAGGTTTCCAGGGCCATGGAGAGAGGCCAGTGGGTCGTGCAGGACACAGGTGGTGAGACACTCCCTGTGGTTATCCTTTCAATGTTTCTGTTTCCTACTTGGCCGTATAGACCCCACTTTTCTCTTGTCGGTCTTGGGGAGTGAGGAGTTTGGTTTATTCACTTCCTACCCCCCCCCCCAAGGAGCAGTTTCTCTCTGTGAAATGATTAACCACCTCCCCACTTCACACTTGCCAGTGTGTAGGTGGGCGGCCCGGCCTGGGTGGGTCTACCCAAGAAGAGTTTCTTTTCTGCTCTGTGATGTCTGAAAAAGTGGGAAATGAGGTGGAAAAAACACAGAGAGCATGCGTGACACGGAGAGAGAGAAAGAGAAAGAGAGAGAGAGAGAAAGAGAAAGAGAAAGAGAGAGAGGAAAGAGGAAAGAGAAGAGAGAAAGAGATGAGAGACAGAGAGAGAATGAGAGATAGATGGATAGAGAGAGAGAGAGAAAGAAACAGAGAAAAAGAGATGAGAGAGAATGGGAGAGAGAGCGAGATGGATAGAGAGAGGGGGAGGAGAGAGAGAGAGAAACTCACCCCAGGAAGTTTCCAAATTCTTTTTCTTTTCTTTCTTTCTTTTTCTTTTTTTATGGGAAAATATTTAATTGAATCATTAACACTTATACTGTGGGAAGTAACCTGACAATTCTCTTTAGGATTATCTGCGGACAAAGATAAAAAGCACAAGAATGAATAAGACATCATGAATTTCTTTTTGTTTTGTTTTTTTGGGGGGGTTGTTTGTTTTTGTTTTGTTTTGTTTTTGTAGGTAGGACTGGGGATTGAACCAGGGGCATTCTACCGACACCTCTAGTCCTATTTTATTTTTTTTTTATTTGGAAACAGAACCTCAATAAGTTGCAGGGGTCCTCACTAAGTTGCTGAGGCTGGTAGTGAACCTTTGATCCTTCTGTCTCAGCCTCCCAAGTACTGGGATTACAAGTGTGGGCCTCTACTCCTGGCTGACACCGTGAAGGACTTGAGGACAACCTACTGACACTGAGAAAAGGCTGAAAAGCACTCCCTCAAGGTGCCCATCCATTAGCAGGCTGCTCTTCTGGCTCCCCCTCTAAGTACTTCAGAATGTAGTTGTATTTGGAGGTAAGATCTTTAATGAGTGAAGTTCAAGTAAGTCCATTAGGGTGAGTCCTAATCGAATCTGACAAGTGTTCTCATAAAATCAAGAAATTGGAGCCGGGCAGGGTGGCCCATGCTTGTAATCCCAGTACTTGGGAGGCTGAGACCAGAGGATCCCGGTTCACAGCCAGCCTCAGTTACTTAGTGAAGCTCTCTGCAACTTAATGAGACCCTGTTTCAAAATAAAGAATAGAAAAAAAAAGAAAAGAAAATAAATTGGGACTCAGACACACTCAGAAGGCAGGTGATGGTGAGGGTAACCAGGAAGGCTGCCATCTGCGAGCCAAGGGGAGGCTCGAGAAGACGCCAGCCCCCCTGGCACCTTGCTCTTGGACTTGGGGCCTCCAGAACCGTGAGGAAATAAACCTCTCCTGTTTAATCCACTCTGTCTGCGGTGTTTTCTTGTAGCAGCCCTGGCAAATGAATACAAATGCCTCATTGCTAAAGTTATTAGTTGTGTTTTGTTACTTCTGACCACAAGTCTTCCTAATACCTTTCAGTTCTTCAAAAACATATGGTGGGAATTTATAGGACTCAGGTAATATATTTTTAATTCTTTCATATATAAAAAAACAAAAGGAAATATTACTGACTTTTATTTCTGATTGTGTAATCCTGATGTTCCCTCTTTTCCTTATTTTTTTAAGTTGGTCTTTGTTTTCTTTGTTCTCTCTTTCTTTATGTTTAAAACTTATTTTTTTTACAGAAATCTTCTCAATAGCCTTCTTATGACTCCTTCAAAATATGTTAATTAGCCAGGTGTGGTGGTCCATGCTTGTAATCCCAGCATTTGGGAGGCTGAGACCAGAGGATCCGGGTTTGAGGCCAGCCTCAGCTACCTAGTGAGGTACTCCGCAACTTAGTGAGACCCTGTTTCAAAATAAAGAATAAAAAATAGGGCTGGAGTATAGCTCGGAGGTAGAACGCCCCTGAGTTCAATCCCCAGTACACACACACAAAAAAAAATGTTAATTAAGCTGGGCATGGTGGGGCATGCCTGTCATCCCAGTACATGAGACGCTGAGGCAGGAGGATTGCAGGTTCACGGCCAGCCTCAGTAACTTATTGATGCCCTCTGCAACTTAGTAAGACCCTGTTTGAAAATATAAATAAGTAAATAAATATGGCTGGGGGTGTAGCTCAGAAATAGAATGCCCCTGAGTTCGAACCCTTGTACCAATATTGCCAATTTAAAAGGCAATATTGCTATTGTTGAATAAGGCTAATTATCTACCTAATGGGGGCTACCACAGCAGAGGAATCTTTTGCAACAAAAAAACAGGAAATTTGACAGCTGTTACCATGAAGGTTTATGTAATGATCTAACTGGCTCTCCACTTCCTTCACCTTTTCATACTGTCGTGACTATGGGAAGGATGAGTAGCTGATGACATTTGTCAACAATGGTAAAGAGCACCGAGGACCAAAGTTCATCTGCAACTGCCCAATGCGTCACAGGAATGTCACCAGGAGTCACTGGCTTTAAGGATTTGCAACCACCGGGCATGGTGGCACACGCTTGTAATCCCAGCATTTGGAAGGCTGAGACCAGAGGATCCAGGTTCACGGCCAGCCTCAGCAACCTAGTGAGGCCCTCTGCAAAATAAAGAATAAAAAATAGGACTGGGGGTGTAGCTCGGAGGTAGAATGCCCCTGGGTTCAATCCCCAGCACCAAAAAAAAAAAAAAAAAAAAAAAAAAAAGAATTTGCAACCACCACTTTTTAAAAGCATATGAAAATGGGTATTTGGGTTAGATATAGAATGTCCCATAAAAAGCTCATGTATTAATGTTTAGATTTGATATGATTAAGTTATGAGGGTTGTAATCTCATCAGCAGATAAATCCATCGTAAGGAATTTACTGGGTGGTAACCTAGGCAGGTGGAGTGTGGCCTTCGGGACTGTGTTTTTGTCTTTGAATCCCCTTACTTGTTTGCTCTCTTGCTTCCAGGCCTCCGCAATGTAAGAGCAGAGCCTTGCTTTCTCCCTCTTTCTGCTTCCAGCCACCATGCCCTGATCTCCTCAGACCTGGCCTGACATGGATTGAACCCTGAAATCTCCAAAAACTATGAGCAAACAAATCTTCTTTCCTCTAAGTTGTGTGGTCAGGCTTATTGGATCACAGCAGTACAAATGCCAACTGAGAGAGTAGGTCAGAAACATAAGTTCTAAGAAAAGATGAGTAATTTTAAAATTAGCTGGGCATGGTGATGCACACCTGTAATTCCAGTACTTGGGAGGCTGAGACAGAAGGATCACAGGTTCAAGGACAGTCCCAGGAACATAGTGAGACTCTCAGCAACCTAGGGAGACCCTGCTCCAAAACAAAAAGTAAAAAGGGCTGGGGGTATATCTCAGAGGAAGAGTGTCCCTGGGTTCGATCCCCAGTTCCACAAAAATAACCCAGGAGTCACTGGCTTTAAGAATTTGCAACCGCCGGGCGTGGTAGCACATGCTTGTAATCCGAGCATTTGGAAGCATGAAGAAGGAGATCAGTAACGTTAAAAGTAATTAAATTTATTGATAAGTTTGTTTAAAAAGAAAAATTTAAACCAAACATAAAAAAGACACAAAACCAAAAAAAAAAAAAAGAAAATCAACAATATACTGGGGAAAGTTTTGTAACCCAGATGGTTGGCCACATTTTCTCATTGTACAAAGATTTGTGTCCTATCAATACGGAAAATTTGAGCAATTCTATTGAAAAGTAGACAGAGACTATCAACAGGCAGTTCATAACTTCCAAACTTGGGACAGATTTTTCAGTGACACTCATGATTAAGGAAATGCAAAATATATGTATGTTCTTATGTTTTATGTATTAGGTAAAAACTTTAACTTAAAAAAGAAATACAGACCAGGCATGATGGCACACTCCTGTAATCCCAGCACTTGGGAGTCTGAGACAGGAGGATCACAGTTTTGCAGCCAGCCTCAGCAACTTGGCGAGGCCATCAACAACTTAGAGAGATCCTATTTCAAAAAAAAAAAAATAGGGCTGAAAGTGTAGCTCAGAGGTAAAACACTCCTGGGTTCAATCCCCAGGGCCAAACACACACACACAAACACACACGCGTGCGCAAATCAAAATATTAATGCAATATTACTGGCTACTTACCTAACATTGGCAACAAATAAAGGTAGATAAAACTCTGTGTTGGTGGGATTTACCAGGAAGTCCCCTGCCTGCCTGGTGAGAGAGTAAATTTTTACAATAATTAGGGTTGGCAATAATTAGGTGGGCAATTTATCAAAATGCAAAAACTAACTTTCCCAGGCTATTTACCTTATGGAAATGTATTTTTCAATATGGGTAGATGTTAACTGCAGCATTTTTTAAAAAATTTATTGGTGCATGCATTGTAGTCATACATTATCATGAAGCTCAGAGTGCTAGAGACATACGTGCACACAGCACTTGGCGAGCCTGCCTGTTCCCAGCAGTTCTGCCTCCGTGGAAGTCAGCCCTAGTCCTTGTTATCCTCGGAGGTAAGTCTCTATAGACAATAAAGCTGTGGCAGACAGGGCACCTTAACAGATCCGAGCCAATAATGACCTTAACCAGGAAGAGCCTCCTTCACTCTTGGAGACCAACAGGGGCCAGAACAAAATTAAACAATGTGCCCCGGGGAAACTAAATTTGAATTGGCTAATGAATTATCTAACCTGAGAGGATTGGCAGGTGATCCTGATCAGAACCCAAAGGGAGGAACTGCCTGACAGCTAGCTACCAGTGGCTTCCCCTCTAGCCAAGTCAGCGATCGGCCTTGTTATTTGTGGTCTCTCGACCAACAGGGTTCAGAATGCCAAGGCTCTGTGGGTCAACGACGCTGTGGCTCTTTGGTCTCAAGTGCCAACAATTAAGTCGAGCATGGTGGTGCACGCTTGTCATTCCAGTACTTGGGAGGATGAGAGAGGAGGATCACAGGTCCGTGGCCAGCCTCAGTAACTTAGTGAGACCCTCAGCAACTTAGTGAGACCGTGTGTCATGATATAAGAATAAAATAGGACTGGGGGTATAGCTCAGGGGTAGAATGCCCCTGGGTTCTATCCCCAATACTACAAAAAAAAAAAAAAAAAATCAAGTGCCAACAATTACAGCCCTTAGGGTAGCTAGGAGTTTGCATAGGGGGTCAAGGTGTATTCTAATTACATCTGGCAGGGACTTAGCCTGCACATTGCCCATAACACGTCTGGGCATTTGGGCATTCCCTTTTTTTTTTTTTTTTTTTTGGTTGCGGTAGTAGGGATGGAACCCAGGGGCATTCTACCGCTGAACTATACCCCTAGCCCTATTTTATTTTATTTTATTTTAGGAACTGGGGATTGAACCCCAGGGGCATTCTACCTCTGAACTACACCCCCAGCCCTATTTTTTATTCCTTATTTTGAAACAGGATCTCACTAACTTGCAGATGGCCTCACTAAGTAGCTAAGGCTGGCTGTGAACCTGCAATCCTCCTGTCTCAGCTTCCCAAGTACTAGGATTACACGCATGCGCCACCACGCCCAGCTCTTATTCTTTTATTTTTGAAGTAGGGTCTCACTAAGTTACTGAGGGCCTGGCTAAGTTGCTGAGGCTGGCCTTGAACCTGCAATCCTCCTGCCTCATCCTAGAAAGTACTAGGATTACAAGAGTGGGCCACCATGCCCAGCTCCTGGTAGTGCACTTTGTTCCCGGTGCCTGAGTGTTGTCATGGCACCAGGGCACATTGTGTTATGCACACCATGCGTGGGTATAGTGCACCATGCCCGGGTGTGCTTCAGGAGTTAAATCTTTCTTTGGTATTAATGGAGCCCCTCCTTGGGAATCAATGGAGCCTCCCTGTTAAGTATGGGCTCCCTACCCATGATTTGCAGCACGAGGTACTAAATGGTCAGCCTGGTGCGCAGGACACCAGCTGGAGTTCATTTTGACTTTGGGAAGCTTCTAAACCTGAAACACAAAGCCAACCACACACCCCAGGTGAGTTTCATCATCAAAACCATTGAAACTGGCTGGGATCCACACCCCCACCCACAGCCTGGAGGAGCCCCTCTCCAGTTTGCAAGTCCCCACCGGGGTGGGGCTGCAAGCCTGCATCTCAGTCCCGTGTATTCCATGGCAGGATGTGCACCTCCCATCCCGCCGGTAGAGGGAAGCCTGGCCAACCTGGGGTCTCCATAGCACAGTGCCTGAGTTGCCCCCCACCCTGGCTGAGAATACGGGGAGCCCTTGAGCAGGACTTTACTTGTTGAGGGTTGGGGAAATTACAACTTTGAAAAAAAAATTTTTTTTTCGTTTCCAGGGGCACATTATTTAGTTTTGTTCCGGCCCCTGTCGGTCTCCAAAGATTAGTGCTTCTCATTCCAGACAGGTGAGGAACATTTTTCCCAAGAGTCAAAGAGTGTGTGGTACCGGTCAATTCTGGATAGAAAATAGATTACCCTTGTTTCATACTGACCAATGTACAAGCACAAGGTTTTGTTTTGTTTTTTTTTAATACAAAAGTTTGCTTGCCTTGAAAAGTATGAAAACACTGAAGTGTAGTATAAGTCATGATGATAAGTGAACACAAATCTTACATAAAGTTTAACTGTAAAGCACATTCAGTTTTTAAAAATAATTTTGCAAACTATAACCTGTTGACTTGTTTAGTTTATATCTTTTTTCTTGTTTTCTTCCCTCCTCCTTTTTTTTTTTTTTTTTTTTTTTTTTTTGCGGTACTAGGGATTGAACTCAGGGGCATTCTACCTCCGAGCTATACCCCCAGCCCTATTTTTTATTCTTTAATTTGAAACCGAGTCTCACTAAGTTGCAGAGTGCCTCACTAGGTAGCTGAGGCTGGCCGCGAACCCGGATCCTCCGGTCTCAGCCTCCCGAATGCTGGGATTACAAGCGTGCGCCACCACGCCCGGCCCCTCCTCCTTTTTTATATTGATTGATTGATTGATTTTGTGTGATCTTGTAGATTGAACCCAGGAGCATTCTATCTCTGAGTCACACCCCCAGTCCATTTTTTTCTTTTTTCTTTTTCTTTTTTTGGAACAGTCTCATTAGGTTGCTGAGAGTCTCGGTACATTGCTGAAGCTGGTCTTGAACCTGTGATCCTCCTGTCTCAGCCACCCAAGTACTGAGATTACAGTTGTGCACTACCATGCCTGGCCCCTTCCTCCTTCTTGCCATTGCTTGCTTGCCTCTTTCTGCCTCCCTCTAGCCCTCCCTCCCTGTTTATGCCCTTGGCTGTCTTTCTCTTGTCTGAGGACACACGATACATCCATTTCATGTCAAGACTTGGACTATTCCCAATGTCTTCCTTCTTAGCAGAACCTGATTATGTTCAAGTAACAGTAGGTGTCGCTCTAGAGAATGACTCACAATTGGCTGAAACCTAGCACTATAAGAAAGGACTCTTGATCCTGTGTTGGCCAATGAAATGTAAGAGGAAGTCAGCTGAAGGGGTCTCAGAAATACTTTCCTCCCTGATAAGGGAAAGAGGGGTAAAAGGAGACAGCCCAATACTGCATCCAGCCCTCTTCCACACTAAGTAATGTTTGCTTAGTAGGCAGCCCAGCTCTCTAGGGTAACAGGAGGAAAGAAAGAACCTCATTCTCAGGGTGTGACTGAGTGGCTAAAACACCTTGAGCCCAGCTATTTCCAAGCTTAGGTAAACCAGAAATATCCTTGTGCTTTAAGCCAGGTTATTTCTAGCCCAAAACTAGATAGATAGATAGATAGATAGATAGATAGATAGATAGATAGATAGATAGATAGATAGAGATATATGGGCTTAAACAACAAATGGGAATATTGAATAGAAAAGATATGGTAAGTCCTTGTAATTATCATCATAGAACTATGTCAAAGAAGTCTGGTTACACCAAAGACTGAGCAACCTATGCTCCCAGGAACGGAGAGAGGGAGAGAGCTTCCTCCAGGGAAGCCCAGGGTGTTGTTGACCTAGAAGGAGACTCATTTCAAGCAATGAGGGTGAAGTGTGTTCACTTCAAGTCCGTGAAGGGCTTGTTCTACAGAGAACGGAGTTGGGTACTGCAGGAGGAAGAGCTGAGAAGACTGGGTGAGGTCGGGTGATGATGAGCCCTGTGTGAAATGCTTGGGAGCTATGGTTTCCTCCTGTGGATAAAAGGGAACACGTGTGTGTGTGTGTGTGTGTGTGTGTGTGTGTGTGTGTGTAAGAAATACTCACACCCCTTCTACATAATAATCTCACCAGTCATCGTCCACAGTTCCTGGGAGGCAGCCTCTAACCCCTTGTAACTTCCCAAGGGTTATAGTTACAGAATGCCCCCTGAAGAGCTCATAATTGATGTTCTTTGCAGAGTGATGTAATTGAGTCATGAGGGTCATAATCTCATCAATAGATAATCCGTTGTGATGGATTTATCGGGGTGGTAACCTAGATAAAAAAAAAATCACTGTAATGATAAGCCAGGCTTATCATTAGGACTGAGGGTGTAGCTCGGAGATAGAATGCCCCTGGGTTCAATCTCCAGTACCACCACCCCCCCCAAAAAAAATCACTGTAATGGATGTATCAGGGCAGTAACCTACGCAAGTAGGTGTGGCTGGAGAAGGCGGGTCCCTGGAGGGTAGCCTTGGGGATTCTATGTGGTCTCGGATCCCCCTGCTGTTCTCCACTTCCTGCCTCTGTGATGTGAGGAGCAGACCTGTGTTCTCTCCCTCTCCGCCCCCCTCTCTCTCCGCCTCCTGCTGCCCATGCCCTGAGAGCCAGAGACTGGCCTCACCTGAACCAAATTCAAAACTTCCAAGGAAACTGTGAGCTGATAAACCTTCCTTCCTCTAAGTTGTATGGCCAGGTCTTTTCGATTATAGCAGTGAAACTGCTGACTAACACACCGAGTGATGGGCCGTGTCCGTGACTCTCAGTGGGCTCCAACGGTGTATGTTAATCAGCTGACTCATGGTGGAAGCCCTCGATGGCTTCAGGAAGGGGACTGGCCTTTCTGGAAAGGCCAGAAATGTCATTAGAGGTTTCTGGCTTTGAGCCAGGCAACAGACTGAATTCAAACTGGTGGCCAATGGCTCAACCAATCGTGACTAGTAAGGAACCCCCAGGAACAGCTCTGGACACCCAAAACTCGACAAAACTGTCTGGTTAAGTGAAGGGTGACCCATCTTTTTTTGTGTATGTGTGTGTATGTGTGTGGCACTGGGGATTGAATCCAGGATCATTCTATCTCTGAGCTACGCCCCCAGTCCTATTTTTTATTTTTTATTTGGAAACAAGGTCTGGCTAAGTTGCTGAGGCTGACTGCAAACTGTGATCCTCTTGTCTCAGCCTCCCAAGTACTGGGATGACAAACCTGTACCACCCTGCCTGGCCCCACCTGACTAAGTGGCCACAAATTGGGGGGGGGTCTTACCACCCTCTCAGGTTGAATAATTCATTAGAGTAACTCCCAGAACTTAAGACAACAGTGCAAGTATGATAATACTTTATAAAAAGGACAGAAATCAGGACAAGCCAAATTAAGGGACATGAGCACTTTTGGAAGGCTTCCAAAGGTCATGCTTTTGCATGCGTAAGATGCTCACCCTGCTGGGCGTGGTGGCACACACTTGTAATCCCAGAACTTGGGAGGCTGAGACCAGAGGATTTGGGTTCCCGGCCAGCCTCAGCTACTTAGTGAGGATGTTCCTGAGTTCCATCCCCAGCACCAAGAGAAGAAGAGGAAAAGAGAAGGAGGAGAAAGAGGAAGAGGAGGAGAAGGAAGAGAAGGTGGAGGTGGAGGTGGTGGTGGAGGAGGAAGAGAAGGAAGAGGAAGAGGAGGGGGAGGAAGAGAAGGAGGAGGAGGAAGAAAAGGAGGAGGAGGAAGAGGAGGAGAAAGAAAAGAAGGAGGAGGAACAGGAAGAGGAGGAGAAAGAAAAGAAGGAGGAGGAACAGGAAGAGGAGGAGAAAGAGAAGGAGAAGGAAGAAGAGAAGGAGGAGGAGGAAGAGAAGGAGGAGGAGGAGGAGGGGAAGGAGGAGGAGGAAGTCACAGTCACCCAGGGACCCTGGAGCTTGCAGCTGGCATCTGAAATGAGAGCATCTTTTTGGGGGAGGGGACAAACTTCATACTTGTGAAGTTTGGCTCCACCTCAGGTAGTTGGTGTCAGAAGTCCCTGACCAGAACATGGCGAGCGTATCATGGCCTGGACCAGAGCCACAGAGGCCTGGGTGATGGAGTCTCTAGTCCCAGGGAATGGAAAAGGACTCTTCCCCTCCAAGTTCACAACTGACTGCTGTTCTGGAAAAATGCTCACCTCTGGTCACAAGGGATGGGAGTGATAGGCACTGAGAACAATGGCTGAAAACCAAATCATCCTGCACGTGGCTCCTGAGGACAGCTCACGGTTGTCACCGTCAGGCCTCAACCCAGGACTCTGCATCGCAGCCTGCGTGCAAACGTCCCTCTCCTGGCGCCAATATTTTTTCGGTTAAATAATAACACAGGCAAATATAATAATCACTACCATCTATTGAACAGCAATAATTAGAGAGATGCGGAATAAGTCTTTTAAAAAATCTAACCTTTGTAATGATCCTCCTGGAAGACAGTATTCTCGTTTTGCCAGTGATGCAGCGCTTAGTACTCAAGCACTCGAGTATCCCTCCGGGAACTCAGCTTCAGACCTGGCTCCATGGGTTAGCAGAGCCCAGTACGCAGCCCCCTCACACCTGAAGCCAACCAGAAATTGGGTCCGGGCTCAGCACCTGCGGGGGAAGTTACACCCCATTTGCAGTGCTCTGCAAGGTGAGTCAGAGGGTAAGAGAGTGAGTGCTCCCTCCCTCCTCCTGCCTCCCCACCCTCCTGCTCATCCTTCCCTAAGTCACTCCTCCACGGTGGCTGCATTTGCCATGGGAGAGGGCAGGGGGGACAGCGCGTGGCCAGGGCACCCACAGGACCAAGGGAGAGGACAGGTGTGAAGTCTGAGAAGGGAAGGATCCCCTGGACTCCCAGGGTGCTCTGGAGCCGAGGGAGTTGGGAGTAGAGAGGGGCCACTCTTACTGCATCAGGGGATCGTAACCCTGATCAAAGGAAGAAAGCGTGTTAGGCGCTTACCTAGCAGCAATGAGAGGAAAGTGTTTGGAATCTTGAGGTAATAATAAGGAGCTAGGATTGGGAGTCAGAATATTTTGTCCAAGTGACAGAAGTGAACCACTGATGCAACCAATAGAAGTAAGACGCCAAAGATGAAGTGCGCAAGAGAAGGGGTTATGTAGCCATCCCCCCGAGCCACAGGGATGTGTCCCAAGACCCCCAGCAGCTGCCTAAAATCACAGTGATTTTTATCACTATCTATCTATGTTTTCTCTTATACATACATGCACACACCTATCATTAAAGCTTAAATTATACATTAAGCACAGTAAGAGATTAGCAATCAGGAACAATCCAATAAAATAAGTCTAACAATATACTGTAGTAAAAGCCATTTGAAATTCATAGATTGCATATTTCTAGAATTTTCCATGTAATATGTTTGGACTGTGGTTTGATACCAGGTCACTGAAACCTTGGAAAGCAAAATCCTAGATAAATGAAGGCAACTATGTGTGGCTTCAGAGAGCCCTGGGTTGGAAGCTTCCTCTGCCCCATCCTCTGTCCATCTATGTCCACTTTTCTTTCTTCCTTTCCTAATCTCTAAAATCAGAAAGTGGTACTAACCACCTCATAGCATCAATGTGAAAACTGGCAACAAGAGCAGTTTAGAAACTTGTACAATGCTTGGCCCGAAATGGGTATTTATGGGATAGTGCGTACTGTTATATTTATTTCATACTAACCATTGCACAGCTGAAAGAAATGTGTGGAATGGCTCATATGCTGCGAACAGGAGTCCTGTGAATATCTCCAAAGGGTTCAACATTTGGAGTCTTGGGAACAGAGTTTTCCTCATCCAGGCCTGTGGTTGTGATTTAGAACACCAAGCTTAGCTGGGCATGGTGTCACACGCTTGTAATTCCAGTACTTGGGAGGCTGAGACGAGAGGATCGCAGGTTCGAGGACAGTCTCTGAAAGTAGTGAGACTCTCATCAACCTAGTGAGACCCTGTCTTAAAATAAAAAGAAAAGAGAGGTGAGGGTGTAGCTTGGAGGTAGAATGCCCCTGGTTACCCAGCCCCTGGGAATCAGCACCGTTTGGCCGCTCCATCGAGTTCCAACAGGTAACTGGTAGGGATAAGAGATAGAAGTCAGTACCTAGGGAATTTTCATGTCACAGTCCTTAGAGACGAAGCCTGTGTTCAGCCCCTGAGACAATGTGATGGCGGGAGGCCAGCTGGTCTAAGCCAGCAGAGGCCACTCTGCCACCTCCTGGGGACAGGGGAACCGGCAGTGGGTCCCCCTGGCCTTGGCAGGCTAGGGCTGAATCAGGCTAGTGATATGACTCAGTCCTCTCCCCCTGAACCTATTTTTGAGAAAGGCCCTGTTGAGCTATTCAGATTCAGGACAAAGACAAGTGGTGTGAGTAATTTCTGGAAATAGCTCTGTTTTGCTCTGCCATCTCTCCACAGAGCCAACAATTTTAGAGACGCCCGAGTCGCAGATACTAAAGCCATCTGCCCACCATCCTGCCTTCATTTCAGGCACTGCTGGGCTACTATAGCGAGTACTGGACCCCCACCATCTCCTAGAGTGGCGTGGGCCATGGCTTCCCCTCCGCCTTAGCACAGCAACCAAGTGAGAATCAACCCCAAGCCTCGATCTGCTCTGATTCCAGGGGGTCTTCCCCTAACTTGGTTCCATCCAGCGTCTACACTACCAGAATGGAGGGTCCCACCTCTCCAGCCTTGTTATGCCTGCAGGGTTGACCCCTGGCCACAGTTCAGCAACTCTCTGTCACCATGCTCTGCAGATTGTGGGTAAAGGGCTGGGCTATTGCGGGTAGGAGTTGCAGAAGGGACCGCCAAGCTCCAATCGCTTTCAGGTAATAAGCGTGGGGTGGATTTTTCTTGCTGTATGTGAAATCTGAGGCCCAAAGCAGCTGTGCCGGGGACAGTCAGAGAGAAACTTCCAAAGCGGGAATGAGCTCTCTGCTTGTCCGATGCCGATGCCAAAGATAGCGTCTTTCGCTCTGCACAGCGCACAGCTTCACGCCCACTTCCCAAGTGCCGACACCTGCTGGGCAAGCCAGGGAGCCCAGCAAACGCTCTCTTGAGCCATACTCAACAGAGCGCTGCAGCCCAGGTCCACCGCCTCTGTGCGCCGTCTCTGGGATCCTCCTTTCTTCTGAAAATGGGGGTCTGTGTGAAGTTTTAAGAAGCACACGTTATCCACAGTGTCTAATTCAGGGCCCCGACACACAGTTGGTTCCGGCTGGTTGCAGGTAGAGGAAAGCACCTTGGTTCCCTGGGGAGGTGTAGCATTGGCCTGACTTCCAGCAATATCCCCTCTCCCTCAACGGCCAGACTCTGCACGGAGAGGGCTTCACAAAACTCGGGGATCTGGTTGTGGCTGAACTTGTCATTCTTCCACGTTACAGGAGAGGTACAGAGGAAGTGAGGGAAGTGATTCTAGCAGGAAGTGAGTGTCTGAACCAAGAACCTGGCTCCTCGGCTCCCTCCCTCGGCACAGAAGGAACACCCCCAGGAATTGCTGAGAATGGTTTTCTCTACAAATAACTCACGGCCACGCCTCGAACAGGCTTGAGTACTAAGGCAATGCCTTATTATCACCTTGCATAAGAAGCCCAAAGTTTTAGCAAACTCCAGACACCAGATACCAGGCTGTGGTCTTACATCTGACTCTTGCAGCATTAGTGAGTTCTAGGTGGCAGGTCTGCCATGCCTCACATCCAGGCAAGAGAAGAGATCCTGAACCTCCGTAGGAATAATGGACCTTTGTCCAGAAGCTTCCTGAGGACCTCGCCTCATGTCTCAATGGCTAGGATACTCATATGTGTGTCCCAAAACTATTCACTGGCAAGAGAGGTAGGATGGCCACAAATGGATTAGCATTGTTGTTCTTAAGATTGGGTGTCCATTAGAATCACACATCCAGTTTCTTAAAGACAGAGGCCTGGGCTTCAGGTTCGACTGATCTGCAATAGAACCTGATTGATAACCCCCACAGGTGTATACAATGGCCAGGAAGGAACTCAGGAGCAGGCAGTGGCGTGGCTGAGACCCACGCCAAGGGGAGGGAGCAGCTCAGGTCCTGGTTACACAAGATGGCCGGCTGAATTGCTGTGCAAAGTCACAGCTTTACCCTCAACCTGGAGGTGGGTTCTATGACAAACAGACCGGCAAAACCTCAACCAGACACCTGCTCCCCACCCCACCCCCCCAGCCAGGACCCAGCTTCCCAGAATGAACTTTTTCTTGTTGTTATGCTAGTGTAGGATCCAATGAAAAACCACTTCTAAGAAGTTTCAAGGATGAAACTATGGGCACCACTGGGCCAACATAAAGAAGTGAGTGCCTCAGGCTCCTGCCCCTGGTAGATCAAGCCCGGCGGCTCCCAGGTTAGCTGAGGTTGGGGGTTCAGGGCCTAGTTGAGGGGATCAAGACCTCTGATTGGGTTAAAGCGGTCTCAAGGTCCCATCATCATGGCTGCCACAGATTTATTGCTGAAAGATCTTCTCTGCTCTTTAATATTTGTAAGGTGGATGAAACACAGCTCGTGCTGCTCAGAAAATGTGCTCATTTTCAACCGGTTTAAAGAAGTCTGGAAGAGGCAAGAGAGTTGATAAAGTAACTCAGAGTTTTTCTTTTCTTTCCAATCAGTGATTTCCATCTCTCCTGCCTAAATACCGCCCACCCCCCGCCCAAGGGTAGAAGTGATGGAATGGTTATAATTACCATCTAAATCAGGACCACATAGAATAAATATATACCCACCACATACAGACAGTCATGCTAGGTATTGAGGAAGATCTAACTCCCCCATCCCACCCTGCACCCACACACCAATACACCTACCCTCCTGAGAAACTGCAACATTAGTTTTGGTGACAGAATATGGTGACCAAACAATCTAAGGTAGCATGAGTTACAGGCCAAGTAAGCCCAACACAAGTCAAACGTGTTCAGAGAGACTTTCTTCGCAACTACTCAGAGCTGTGCAGTCACCTGCCAAACTTGCAGAGACTGTGTGTGTGAAGTGGGGAAGTCAATCGGTTCTGGGAACTGGGTGTCTCATTCTGCCGTAGAGAAACTTCCCCAAACAGAGGAGTGAAGCCGCCATCCCTCTTCCCAAAAGCATCAGGAAAGTGACGGGGAAGCCTTTGGTTATTATTGTTATTGTTATTGTTGCAAAACTCAGTGGTCTCCATTATGACAACCATAAGATCGGAATTAAGCTCCAAGTATGAATAGCATATGCCGCTTAATCATGCACTTTCTACTAAAACAATTTGTTAAGTCTCTCGCCAAAAATAAATTACGCCAGAAAATGGACAAGAAAAAAAAAAATAGTTTCTTTTTAGAACTAAAGTTGTCAGGCAGTAGACACTGGATTGTGGGATGCAAGAGATGGGAGGGAAAGGGATTCAAGGTAAGGCCTTTTTGGAATTTTCATTCCCTGGACCACATGAGGGTATGGAGAGTCAAATATGGGATTTGAGACAAAGCATTAAAGAATAAGAGATAGGAAGCCAGGTGTGGTGGCGCACACCTAAAATCCCAGTACATGGGAGGCTGAGACAGGAGGATCACAGGTTCAAAGCCAGCCTCAGCAACTAAGCGAGGCTCTCAGCAAACCCTGTTTCCAAATAAAAAATCAAAATAGGGCTGGTGGTATTGCTTGGAGGTAGAACTTCCCCAGATTCTTTCCCAGCACAAAAAAAAAAAAAGAGAGAGAGATAGGAATTTACATAATTGGATGCATCATTATGATCTTTTCCAATAAAAAAGAAAAAGAATATGTACTGTTCATAAGTACAAAACAATTTAATAAACACTGCCTGTAGCCAATGTTCATTTTATTTTATTTATTTATTTTACTTTTATTTTTATTGTGTTTGTGTGTGTGTGTGTGTGTGTGTGTGTGTTACTGGGGATGGAGCCCAGGGGCATTCTACCTCTGAGCTACACCCCCAGTACTATTTTTTATTCTTTATTTTTGAAACAGGGTCTCACTAAATTGTGGAGGTCCTCACTAAGTAGCTGAGGCTGGCCTCGAACCCAGATCTTCCAATCTCAGCCTCCCAAGTACTGGGATTACAAGCGTGTGCCACCACACCTGGCTTCATTTTATTATTAAGACAGATAAAACTACCTACATTTCCACTTTCAACAGGCCTATTACATTTAAAAGCTCATAAAACTTTGCTTACCTACTTAAAAACTAAGTGATTTTTTTCCCTAGCCATTATACAATACTCTTGACAGCAGTTTATACCTTAATGGATGGCAACTACCTGTCTTTACAGGTCACTGGCAATTTTTGCTCCTTTCTGGAAAATATTGGGACAAATAAAAACACTTATTAAGAAGCCAAAGTAGAACCTCCACATGTACCAGTGTGCATGTGCCATCATTCATTTTTTTTTGTTATTGTTACTCATCTTACACACACAGAACCACAAGTTCTTCACTTCCTTTGATAGTATAGCTCTTTCAGCTCTGGGAATTACAAGCACATTATAATTTTACCAATTGCAAAAACAAGTTTCGGAAAGTATATTCTCTCCCCAGATACCGCACTTTACATTTCTTTTTTTTTTTTTAAAAAACATTTAAGCAAAAACTGCATGCAGACGTAAAACTTTTGAGTCAGCAAGTGTCATCAAAGCTGACTTCTGACTGAACAGTGCATTCTCAATGTTTTTTTAAATACCAAGTGAGCATCTCAGGCCTGAGAGGCAGAGTATCATTTATTCCAAACTCACCAGGACTATCTTCTTCGGGAAGTTCAGAGATGTTCGAGGGACCCTGTCCAGAATGATGACAAGTTAGTTGTCTATGTCTTTCTCAATTTTGTTGCTTTTTTAAAAGTTGGTAGTCTCTGTCTCTTAATGCATGACCCTGGCAACAAGTGCGTGGCCATTCTCAAGTTCAGCCGTTGGGTCTACTCGTTCTTTCTCTTTCTTTGCTATCACTCTTCCTCTTCTTACTGCCCAGCTGTAGTCTCACACAACGAGCTAAGTGGAGCTTGCGGGGCATTTACAGGAAACCAGGGGCATTACCAGCACCTTTGAAGTTAGGAATGGCCCCTGGAAGACACAGCAAATAAGTGCATAGCACTCATGGGGGAAATGCATTTGCATGATATAACTCTCTGCTCTGTGTCTGAGTTTTTTAAAGAAGACTTCTATGAAATATAAGCAAGTTATGTAATTTTTTCATATAAATAAGACTCATCTTGCTTCCCTCTGGTTCCCAGACTTCTCCAAAGCCAGTCTAATAATATTTTCATCATGCTGCCTGAGGAGCCCAGAGGATGAGAGGGTACACAGCCCGGCTTGAGCTTATTTCTTCAGCCATCTAGAGCCTAAGACATGAAGCGTTTGATTCCTGCAGAGCAAGGGAGTGAGGTGGGCGTGGGGGGAACAGAACTGTAAACTTGTATTAACACAAAATCAAACCATTGCTGATTCAAGCTGACCAGGCTGAAGAAGAGAATGTTGAATTTCTCCAGCAAGTGACACAAGACTGAATGTTCAGTTTTCTCTCAACACATTTTGCTCCATACTAAATAACATTTTAAGATGTTATGTTAAATTTCTTGGGTGTGATAACAGTATTGGTGGTTATGTAGGAGAATGTCCTTGTGGTTAGGAAGTACATACAGAAGCATTCAGGGAAGGGGGCACATGATATATGTACAACTTACTTACTTTCTTTTTTTTTTTTTTTTTTTTTGCAGAACTGGGGATTGAACCCAGGGGCATTCTACCTCCAGATCTATTTATTTTTTTTTATTCTTTATTTTTGAAACAGGGTCTCACCAAGTTGCAGAGGGCCTCACTAAGTAGCTGAGGCTGGCTGCGAACCTGCGATCCTCCTGTCCCAGCCTTCCAAGTACTGGGATTACAAGCATGCACCACCACGCCCGGCTTTACAACTTACTTTCAAATGGTTTGTGACACACAGAGAGATAAAGACAGAGAGCACAAGTGCAGCAAATGTTCACAATTGATCAATGTAGGATGAAGGGTTACAGGTGGTCCTTGTACTATTTAATCTTTTGTGTAAGCGTGAAATTGGTGGTTTTTTTAATTAACTTTGGGAAAGCAATTAGAAATAAACGCAAAAATTTATAGGACCAACATAAATAAATATATGATTGGAGAGGGAGCCAGGGCAAAGCTTACCAAGTTCTGTGTGCATATATGTCACTATCAGTATAAACTATAATATGTGAGATTATAATACACCAATAAAATATTAAAAAGGAAAAAATAAATAAGGATGTTTATTTACAAAAAGTAAATAATATTTCTAAAAAATTAAAAAATAAATGTATGAAATAATTTTTTGAACCAGGCATAGTGGTGCACACTTGTAATTCCAGTACTTGGAAGTGAGACAGGAGGATCGCAGGTTTGTGGCCAACCTCAGCCACTTAGTGAGGCCCTCTGCAACTTAGTGAGACCCTTTTCAAAATAAAGAATAACAAATAGGGCTGTGGGGTATAGCTCAAAGATAGAATGACCCTGGGTTCAACCCCTAGTATGGCAAAAAAAAAAAAAAAAATTTGTATGTGGTACTGAGGATTGAACCCAGGGCCATTCTACCTCTAAGATACACCCCCAGCCCTATTTTATTTTTTACTTTGAAACAGGTTCTCATTAAATTACTGAGGGCCTCCCTAAGTTGCTGAGGCTGTCGTCAAACCTACAATCCTCCTGTCTCAGCCTCCCAGCTACTAAGATTACAGGTATACGCCACCATGCCCAGCATTTTATATTTTAAATATCGGTGGAGAGGAGGGGCCTACAGAAGAAACAAGGGTGTTCTTCCCAAAAATGCCAACATCACATCCAAAGCTCAGGACAGGAATGACGGGCGCAGGTTGGGTAAGTGGCTTGAAGACAGCTATAGCTGTCCATGTGTTTTCACAGCTGCTCTGGGACCCACACAAGAGCCTCCTTGACCCCACTGCAGCTGCAATGGACCACTCTCCCGTGTGCTGCAAGAGTATCAGCTCTGGCCATGAGCAGGCCGTGTGACCTCAGGCACGTTCCTTCCCATCTCTGGGCCTCCATCTCTTCCTGAACCAGGAGGGTTGGCCTAACTAAATCTTGGAGGTGGCTCCCAGGGCTGACACTGACATGCACTGCCCTGGTAAAGCGGCAGAGGCCCGTTTCCTCCCACCTCAGCCTTCCTTCCAAGCTAAGTCCCTGAGAGTAACTAGATCCTGCAGGGAGGAACTTACACTCCTTAAATACTGAAAGTCAATGTCGCATGTAAGTGCTGGCTCTGAAGTCAACAGACCTGTACCGGATTGCCAGCCTGCCAGCCGAGGGGAAGTCACGACCTCTCCTGTGGCCTCTTTACAGCCTCTCAGAACCCTGAGAGGCTGGAACACCCCCTCCCCCCGCCATCAACAAGCAAGGTGGTGCTAAAGGAGTCATTTCTCTCTTAAGAGATCAGATTCCCCCACCATAAAGCAATGGACATGCTCTCTGAGTGTGATGGGATTTACAAACCTCACCGCAGCGTCCCTGGGCTCCAGCTGCTATGCTTTCTGTAATGCAACTAGAGCTTCAATCAGACAGCACGACCTTTTACTACCCATTTCTCCTCTTTGTCCAAAGTACAGATAGAATGGACAGGGGTAGCTTTTTTGTTTGTTTGTTTTGGGGGCTTTTTTTGTTGTGGTTTTGTTTTTGTTTTGTCAGATCTTTGCTCTATTTCTCTCTTTCAGAATAACAGGGCAGGGAGTGGGGTGTTTTCTCAACTGATAGGATGATAGGAGGCCGTCCATCAGTAAAGAGTTTGGGGGCTTCTTTTTTTTCTTTCTTTTTTTTTTTGTGGTACTAGGGATTGAACTCAGGGGCATTCTACCTCCGAGCTATACCCCCAGCCCTATTTTTTATTCTTTATTTTGAAACAAGGTCTCCCTAATTTGCGGAGTGCCTCACTAGGTAGCTGAGGCTGGCCAAGAACCTGTATCCTCCAGTCTCAGCCTCCCAAATGCTGGGATTACAAGCATGCGCCACCACGCCCGGCTTGGGGGCTTCTTTGGTTTCAGTATCTGTTCATTCAAGGCATGGAATCGTTCTTCCTTCCACTCACATCAATACATTATTTCTTCTCCAGTGACTGAGATTGAACCGTGAGCTCTCGATAACTTTGTCTTTAAGTCAACATGGCCTCAAGGAGGGAGAATAGGTTTGAGAGTCAGACACGCCTGGAGTGAAGGGTTCCTTCCAGCCTTAACTTGGGCAACAAGATGGCCACGATGGAATTTCATGGCTCACTTTGAGCTCCAAGCAGCATGGATGGCAGCCTGGGCTCCCTGGACATCCCCTTTCAGTCCAGAGGGACTTTAGTGCAGGTGTCTATGACACGTGATTTAGAGCATTGCTGCTAGGAGTCGGTATCCCCATTAACAGCCCATGGGAGGGTAGGGACTATGAAGGGGCTTTCCTATAACCAAAGAGAGTGATGGCATGTGGTGGGTCTTCTACAGGATTAGAAAGACTTCTCCTACCCTTCAGTCCTTCCCCCTCTGACCTCCTCATCATCACATTCAAATAGGAAAAGCTTCATGCCTGTCCCTGCACATAGGTTTAATCTTCTCAACCCTGTGGGGTTAGCAATATTCTTATTTGGCTTCATGGATGGGTGAACTGGGCTCAGGGACCTGGCGTGGAACAGAACCTGAACTTAAACATGAGCCTGAAGGCTCTACTCCTTTGGGTTATCACAAACATATGCAGCACATAGTCCTTTCTTGCCTAGCTACAATCAGGCCAATCATGGAGTTGGCAGATTCTGAAAACCCTCCATCATCAGCTGCTCTGCAACTCTCAGGTGTGTGTTATCACACTGTCCTCTAACTGCTGGGGGTGGGGGGGTCCTGCTGCAAGACCTCAAAGGGCACCCCTCCCTCCTCCCATGCTTGCCTGGTGTGCCCCTTTCCTCCCCAAAATTTAACTAAATCCAGTATTTCCTGCACTGTATCTGTGTGTTGGGCACTGTGCTAGGTTCTACAAGAAAATTAAGTTAGAAATAGTCCCTGACCTGGGAGTTTACAATGTAGCCATTGGAAAGACAATCTTAAAACAAGTAGAAAAGGTGGAGAATTGCTTTGAAGTGCAAAGGGCAGAAGATCATAATCACAGCAACTGTGTGTGAGGCTTGGTATAATGGGAAGTTGTTTCTGACAGGACTCTTGCTGCTGTTATCCAAAACACCTGACCACCGCACAATTTAGAGGAAAGAAGATTTATTTGCTCACAGTTCTGGAGATTTCAGAGGTTCAGTCCATGTCAGGACGGTTTGTGGAGCTCAAAACATGGGAGTGGGAAGCAGAGAGAGGGAGTGAGCAAGGACTTTGTTCTCACACCATGGAGGCCAGAAGCAAGAGTGTGAACAGGGAGAAGAGGAACCATATGTAATCCCCAAGGATTACTCCTTGGCAACCAAGCCCCACCTCCAACGTGACTGCATAGTTTCCCTGAAGGATAGGGGATCATTATAAATTCAAACTGCACCAGGAAATGCTCTTAAAGAGATAATAATAAATACTATCATGGAGGGCCATGTCCTAAGCATTTGATATTGGTGAATTCTAATCCTCATAACAGTCTTCCAAAAGAGAATCCTATTTTTGGTCTTTTGAGAAAATCAAACTACCCTGCCCATGTGCTTTCAGTGGACAAAAGTGTAACTCAAACACATGTCTTTCTGGATTCCAAGTCAGCCCAATGTCCGTTATCCCAGATCATCATCAATCACTGTGTTTTAATCTCATCTCAGAGGTGACTTCTACATAACAATCCAACTGCTAAATGAAGGGTTTGGATTCAGGCTCAGAAATCCTGTCCCTAAACCTGCGCTTCATGCCTGGCATGAAGCTAGCCAGAGCAACCAGCAAAAGTCCTGGTGAGAATGTGCTTGGGTAGGTCTTGCAGAATAAAAAATTAAGGAGTGTTAATGCAGAGAGAAGGGAAAGAATGTTTCAAAGGACACAACTTCATGGGCTGTGGTAAGGGCAAGAGAATTTAGAGCTTGTCTGGGAAAAAGCATCTGGACCACGAGGTTGGAGAAAGTGGTATGGGGGTAGGCTACAGCCTTCATGTGGGTGGGCTGCAGGACAGGTTATTATCTCTTTAAGAGCACTTCCTGGTGCAGTTTGAATTTATAATGATCCCCTATCCTTCAGGAAAACTAGGCAGCCACGTTGAAGGTGGGGCTTGGTTGCCAAGGAGAGGTCCCTGGCAGTATGACCTTGGGGATCATATATGGTTCCTCCTCTCCCTGCTCACCCTCTTGCTTCTGGCTTCCATGATGTGAAAACAAAGTTCTTGCTCACTCCCTCTCTCTGCTTCCCACTCCCATGTTTTGAGCTCCACAAACCCATCCTAACATGGACTAAACCTCTGAAATCTCCAGGTTTGTGGGAAGCCGCCACACTTGCATGGGAGGGGTGAAATCAGAGATGTAATAAGGTGAAGAGATGGATGGAGGTGGAGACCAGACAGGAGGCGGTCAGCACAGGCCACTAGCTGAGACACTTTGGTGGTGATAGGAGGGAACAATGATGATGGAATTAGCACTTGAACAAGGAAGAAACCATGGGAGTAGAAGGGAGAGGAAGGCTTTTCAAGGGATACTCCAAAGGTAGAACCTATAGGACTTAATCCTTGGTTGAATGTGGAAAGAGAAATTGATGGGGGAAATCTCGGATAATTGAGCTTTCCATCCTGAGTGATTCAGAAAATGTTGCTGACATTGATTAAAATAGAGAAAGCAGAAGAGGACCTGGTTAGCATGAAAAAAAAAAACCAAGCTTGGTTTTGAGGCTTCTAAGAGCCAGAGGGAGAGCCAGGTGAAGATATCATAATGCTATATGAATGTTGACTCTTGAGCTCAGGAACGAGAACAGAGAGTTTTGGGTTTGCCTATAAGAGGTGATGGTTGAAGCAGGGAGAATGAAGACCTGCCTCAGGGTAATGGTTATCAAACATGAATGTGCTTAAGGATCATCTAAGAACCCCATCACAGTGAGTACATCTTTAATAGATATATTTTCTTTCCCTAGCAAATAACATTTGCATGTAGTACATCTGTAATAGATATACTTTCTTTCCCTAGCAAATAACATTTGCAGAGTCTTAAAGTGTTGACCTAAAGAAATAAGCAATAAGAAAAAAAAGTTTCAGGAAATTTGGATGGCATTTTTGTTGTTGCTTATTTGTTTTAAATACACAGCTAATGCCGGGTGTGGTGGTGCACACTTGTAATCCCAGCATTCGGGAGGCTGAGACCAGAGGATCCGAGTTCGCGGCCAGCTTCAGCTAGCTAGTGAGGCACTCCGCAACTTAGTGAGACCCGGTTTCAAAATAAAGAATAAAAAATAGGGTTGGGGGTATAGCTCGGAGGTAGAATGCCCCTGAGTTCAACCCCCAGTACCGCAAAAAAATAAAAATAAAAGAAATACACAGATATTTGCTACCTTTCAAATCATACCACAGAGGCACTTATTTACTCTGTTAACTGTAACATTGATCCTAACCCTCAACTGCCTGGGCTGAGATCTGCTCAGTCTCCAACGTCCAGTAGTTAAGAATGTGGACTTTGGAGCCATGGAGCTAAGATTTGCATTTAACTGCTACCTACAACATGTGATTGTGGTCCATTTACCCAAATGTGGCAGCCTGGTGTTGACCTCTGTAACAAGGGGATAATATACCTTTCAGGCTGTAGTGATGATATTATAACACAACACTTGCCGCCTAGTAGGTACTTGACATTTAAGACATGTGTAATAACTGTTGGTTGTGAGTTTTATCATTGGGTTAGCTCTTGGGGGAGGCAGACTCATTATTCAGAAAGGCTGCAGTAAGAGGTGCCAGTGAGTCAGAGGTCACAAGTGGTTCTTTGAATCAGTATGGGAGCCACATGCCAGCCTGTGCTACAGCAGAAAGCTAATAGTGAGAGCCAGCTTGAAACCCAGCCAGGCCCCTGTCCACCCCCTTGGCCCCTTTTCAATTTGGGGAATTGCAAATTCCCCTGGGAGAATTCCTTCAGTTGCAGTTGGCCAGTGAACTGGACAATGGCCATCACTACGGTGGTCTGGATAAGTATCTCCCAAAGGCCTATGTGTTCAAGGGTTGGTTTCCAGCTTGTGGCACCATTGGGAAGTGGTGGAACCTTTAGGAGAAGGAGTTGGTGGGAGGATGCATTCTGGGCCCCTTCCTGTTTCTCTCTTTACTTCCCACCTTCCTGGGAAAGGGAACGTAAACATGTTTCCTCCACCACATGTTCCCACCATGATGTACTGTGCCACCACAGGTCCAGAGTGATAGGGCCGACTAACCATGGACTGAAACCATGAACCAAGATATACCTCTTCCCTTGTTAAGTTTATTTTCCCAGGTATTTTGTTGCAGTAACGTGAAGCTGGTCAAGACTATGAATTTCTATTCTTGCTTCTGGCCAGAGTGGTCTTTGCAGAAAGGACTCTGGGTGATAGTCCTAGTGGCTTAGAACAGTCTCCTGAAAGACCACAGGGTCTGCCACACATACCATCACAGGCTAAGAGGAAAAAAAGTCAAGCTAATGGGCCAGCTAGTTGCTTTCTGACCCAGGATACTTCAAATGACTCCCTCAGTTGGTGTGTGTCCCTTTGAGTAGTTGGCCCATTATTTCACTAATTTTACCGACTGTGCTTCATCTTCTTGGTCCAGGCACGCCTCCTGCCTTGATCATCATCTGAAGCATACTAAAAGCTGACATCTGGTAAGACCTTCCCAATTGTCAACACTGCTCAGATTTATGAAACGTGATCTTATTTAACTCTACCAGCATCATTTGGGAGGGGGTACTATTTTCCCTCCCATTTACACTTTGACTCATGAAGTCATTGCCTGGGAATGTGCCAGTGCTGATGTATGTGTTTTTAGGCGACTTGACATCTTAAAATCTTGAAGATGACTTATCTTTTCCTTCTGAACACCTCAAGACCTTTTTTTTTTTTTTTTTTTTTTTTTTTTTTTTTTTTGCGGTACTGGGGATTGAACCCAGGGGCATTCTACCTCCGAGCTATACCCCCAGCCCTATTTTTTATTCTTTATTTTGAAACCGAGTCTCACTAAGTTGCGGAGTGCCTCACTAGGTAGCTGAGGCTGGCCATGAACCTGGATCCTCTGGTCTCAGCCTCCCGAATGCTGGGATTACAAGTGTGCGCCACCACGCCCGGCTCTCAAGACCTTTTTAGAGCATACACATGAATCCATCAGCTCTAGGCTTTCAACATCAGGTCGGCAGTGAGTCGTTCTCCTATCCTCCCTGGGCCCTTGCTTCATGCCTCGCCCCTTTCTGGTTGCCAGGCTCTGTCAGTCAGCTCTGTTGTTGCTGTGACCAAAATACCCGGCATGAACAACTTGGAGGAAGAAAGATTTGCTTGACTCATGGTTTTAGAAGTTAAGTTCATGTCCAGCTGACGCCAAGGCAGAAAAATTATGGCAACAGGATGTGGGAGAAGACAGATGCTCAGTTCATGGAGGCTCAGAAGGAGAGAGAGAGAGAGAGAGAGAGAGAGAGAGAGAGAGAGAGAGAGAGAGAGAACACAGAAGGGACCAGGCACAGATATAGTCCCCAAGGCAATAACCCACCTCTTCCAACCATGCCTCACATCTGAACCGTGCTGCATTAAATACCAGACCTCAACACATTAGCTTTGGGGGAACACTCTAAACCCAAACCATAACACCCCACTCCTGTACTCCAAATGCTCATTCCTATCTCGCAATGCGTTCAGTCCCTCTCAAAGAATCCTCATAGTCTTAACAGTCCCAGAATTGCTCAAAAGTCCAAGTCCAAAGTCTCCTCTGAGACTCAAGGCAAACTCTTCATGACCCCATATAAAAATAAAAAGCCAGTTATGTACTTCCAATATACAATGCCACCAAGTAAACATTTCCACCCCAAAAGGGAGGAAAGGGAGCAGAGAAAGAAGGGGTGGGACCAAAGCAAGACCAAAACCCAGTTAGGCAAAGATGAAGTCTTATTACCTCATGCTCAGCATCCAGGGCGCACAGCAGTATGTGATCTCCAAATGACTTGGGTGGTCCCACCCCAATGGCCTTGCTGTTTGCAGCTCCTGTGGCTTCTCTCTTAGCCTGGCTCTTTTTGCAGCCTACAGCCTCCCTCTGCAGACGTTCCACACTCCTGGCATCTCTTAATTCCTGGGGTCTCCATTGAAACTTTGACTTTACTCTCACATCTTCATGCTCTGCTCCTTCAGGGACTGCCAGCAGAGATTTCTACCCTGCTTCACATTGCCTGGATTCCCAGGCCTTCCTTTGAAATATTGTGGAAGCCTCCCTGACCCCTTAACTCCAGCATCCTGCATTTCTACAGAATCGGGGTCATGTGAATGAAGCAAAAGTCTGCTGCCAGCTCGAGCAGTGGCCAGGCTCCCTTCGAGCATTGCTGCAGTAGCCTCTGAGCCCTTTGTGGCTGAGCAGGGTAAAACAAATTGCAGGGAACAATTCCTTAAGTGCCTTTGTGTGAACAGAGCCCCCAAGGCCTCTTCTGAAAGCAAACTCTTTCTAACAAGTTTCCACTGTCAGACCCCGGAACCTGCCATGAGCGGGGTCTTGCGGAATCCTGAGATGTCCTCAAGTCATCTTTCCTATTATCTCAGTACAAAGTTCTTAAATTCTCTTTATGGTGGTAATCTCCTCAGCAACCACACCTTCCTTGGCCCCAATTTTGTAAATTTTTTTTGTACTGAGGATTGTGTATCTCTGGGATATACCCCCATCTCCTTTTATTTTTTATTTTGAGACAGTGTCTTGCTAAGTGGCTGAGGGTCCCACTACCTTGTTGAGACTGGCCTCGAACCTATGATACTCCTGTCTCAGCCTCCCAAGTACTTGGATTGTAGGCCTGCACCACTGTGCCCAGCTCTTAGTCTCAAATTTTCAAGGGCTTTTCTGGCCAAACTACAAATTTTAAAAAATCTTTCTCTTCTGCTTTCCATTCCTGATTATCACAATAAACTTAGCTAAAAGCTACCAGCAATATCTATGCCACTGCCTGAATTCTATGGCTGTCTTAAATTTTTCTTTACCAGATTAATTAGTCCACCACCTTTAAGTTCAGCCTCACACAAAATCCTAGGACATGGGGGCGGGGGGGGGGGGATGCAGACTAATTCTTTTGCAGAATGTAACACAAGTGGCTTTTGAAACCTCGTGAGCACAGTCTTTACTGTCCACATCCCTGTTGGCATTCTGGTCCTCTCGGCTTCCACCAGAATCACTGATTAAGCTCTGCTTACAACAGTCTAAGGCTTCTCCAACCTGCATATCCCAACCTTTTCAAACTCCTCCTGAAAACCAGTTCTGTTTTTTGTTTTTGTATTTTGTTTTGCGGTACTGGGTATTGAACTCAGGGGCATTCTACCTCCAAGCTCTACCCCCAAACCTATTTTTTTT